>BQNB010015502.1:0-69473 GCA_026074375.1 Tanacetum coccineum
AATTATATAAAAAGTTTACACTTAGAATTTTTACTTAAAAACGTGATTTTATTTTTAATAATAAAATTTTATTATTTTAATAAGTCGACTAAAAGATAAAAAATATAATTTTTCTCAAAACTTTTCTAAAATGTTTAGCGAACATAAACGTTTTATTTCGTATAGTATAAACGATATATTTATGTTAACTAAGTGTACCGAATGGACATATCGAAATATATTTATAATTAATTATTATAAATATTTACTTATATTACTTAACTATTTTATGTAAATAGTATAGGTATATGGTACTAAGATATGGGTTCGATATGGTATTTTTGGAGTTAAGTTGTCAACCATCACATCACTAAAATGTTTAAGATAACCGTACAACAAACATTTGACCCCTATGCATCAAATCTAAAAACTGCTTTGGAGATAAATGATTAAAATGGGACATTAACTGGACTAGGTCGTGTTCGGACATCATTGCCTTTTCTTGTGAGATTAAGATTTTGTTGCTGAAGACTTGCTTGAGATGAGTTCTCGTAGCCACATTTTTACTGTTTTTCCGTTAGGGGTAAATGATACTCAAATATATTTTGAACTGTTTTCTGAACTGTGCGAAACGTGGTTTTGTTTATGGGACAATTAATGTGCTTATGACTGCTATGTGAATGATATGTGTTGGTACGCTTTGCTGTGTGATCTTTCTGTGTGGTCCTTCACCCTAAACATACTCCAGTTGGTAGTCTTTAGGTGTGGTATGTCATCGGGGTTGCGACCTTAAGAGCGTTAGTACGCGCTGGTGATAAGACTAGCGGGGATGCTAGGTTTTGGTACATCATTAGCGGGGATGCTAAGTCATTGGTTCTTGAGTGTTCTGCATACATTCACTGTCATATAGCATAATTGTCCAACTGTTTATGATATTGGCACAACGACTGGGTTTTTAGTCAAACCTACAAGCTCACCAACATTATTTTTGATGTTTTCGAGTATCATCTTCAGGTGAAGTTATTGATTGTTAAAGTAAGGTGCTTGTAGCAAACCTTTAGAGAATCCCGTAGGAATCTTGTTTGAGAAGTCTTGCATTTTGATGTTTGTTATAAATTTGGTTTCTTAAGGATTAAGGATAAGATTGTATGGACCCCTACGAGGGCATAAGATTGTAATAATTGGCGACTATGTGTTGTGTTCTTGACTTGGGACATCACTCAAGGTTGTATTGAGGTTGATGGTCGTTATGACACTTATCATTTATATATTTTAGATTTTCTTTATTTTATATCTTGTGTTATGATTGATCATTACGTTGCATTCCTGTGTTTCCGCCTATGACGGGGTCTGACAGAAATGGTAATCAGAGCCAAGGTTATAGAGAACTAGGTGGTTTGACCTAGACTATAACCTAGGAACCTTCATATAGTTGCATTATAAGATCTATGTGCGCGATGTTCCGCTTATATGTGCTTATGTGATTATAGGGTATAGCATTAGGTAAGTCATTCATTTGAAATGTGTGAGCCTAATACTAAGTATAACTGGGAAAGGATAAGGGTATAAATGCGGTGGCCAACGTAATTATAAACGTATCACGACTCACGTATAGTTAGTATTATCGTCCACACAAATTGGTGTTGAAACCTTAGGGCCGTAGTAGGCAGGGTATAGTATATTAAGTTACCCTATACGTGTTGACCGCTTACCTAACGTTGCCCATGTTCTCCCTCGTGTAGATAATGCCGCCTACGATGACGACCTGAAGTGCTGTCGGTCTACTGCCGCATCACGAGGAGGGGGAATAGGTGGACGAGCTGGTAGTGGTGGTGGTAGGACTAGAGATCGTTCTGGTAATCAGGGTGATGGTAGGATTGATAGTCAAGGTGGCCAAGTAGGTGACCAAGGTAGAGATCAAGGAAATGGTAGGAATCAAAACGGCGATGCTGTCAATGACAACATCCGGGGTGATGTTATTAGGGTTGTACCTATAAGGATTTCTTAGCTTGTAACCCTAAGGGATATGATGGTAAAGGAGGAGCTATAGTGTATACCCGTTGGATTGAGAAGATGGAGTCAGTTTAGGATATGAGTGGGTGTAGGGATAGTCAGAAGGTGAAGTACACTGCAGGTTCATTTGTTGGTGTTGATCCTACTTGAATAGATCTTGCTTTAGATTGTAAGAAGCTTAGGTATATTGAATAAATCCAAGACAACTATGGTAAAAACTTTGATTATGAATATCAAAGACTATGTGAAATCTAGTCAATGATACTAAGAAGAATTCTAATAAAATAGTAACAAAATCAATAACAAGACAAATTACCAAACTTTCAGCCTCAATATAAAATGAACACTGATATGTGAGAAATCACATATCCTTTCTAAACCAAAAATGGCCCTTCAATGATCAAATAATGCAAATTATGCTTGTATTTGTGTATTTTGTCGTTTGTGAATGTGTAGGTACGGATATTGCAAAAATTACAAGAAAACAGCCAAAACTAAGCAAAAAAGAACACGAGACGGATAGAGTACACAAGAGCCGTGAGTTTCTAGCAAAAGTCAAATGGTCAACCCTTGGTCAACCACAAAAAGACAAAACATTGAAAATACCCGAATGAGCCTTAATGTTAAATCAATTTCACCTAAAGTCCAAAATTAATAACACCGTTAGTCCTTTCAATATAAAAGACTAACGGTCGTTATCTCCTAAATCTATATAAAACCTTTTAACCAAAAATCCTTTACACCGGCCCAATTCTTTTTATAAAACTGAGCCCAAGTCCACTCACTTAGCCCCGGGTCAAACGTTATAAGCAGTTAAAAAGGGCACGTGATATAGCAATTCTATATATGTAAAATATAAAATATATAATATGATGAAAAATTACCAAATTACCCTTGAGGACAAAGGTAAAAAGAAAAATCTTCACAAATACATATATAATATAATACGTATATTAACCGGGAAGTATGATTCCCGGGTCGTTATCCCCCAACGACTTGTGAAATTGAAAACACGTTTGATGTTCGGACAATGATTTGAATTGGAAACAAAGATTGATTTGATTATCTACTTTTAAAAATTAAAATAAACAAATTATAACAATTAAGTATGAAGACAAATAACGGGAAACCAAATTTTAACTAAAAACGCAAAACGGGACCCCTAAACGGAGGTCAAAAACCCTAAATTTCTAAAATTAAACTTAACTTACATTTTTCTTTTTCAATGGACTCTTTTTGAATAAAAAGTAAGTTTAAAGAAAACTAGAACAAAAACGGAGTTGAAATGAGCTTTAAAATACGAAAAACAAGAACATGAACGAATGTTCTATAAAAAATTGAAATTTGCAAATTAGACACGAAAAACCACCCCATTATTACTCTAACATTATGATACAAGTACACTTTTCAAACAGATTTAAATTTTTCGCTTATTTTTCAATTTTTAATGATTTATTAAAGTTTTTAACAGAAATAAATGTTTTAAAAATCCTAAATCTCTATAGACATTTCGCAACAACTCCAGAAAAAAGGGCCTCTATCAATTACCTAGGACAAAAAGATAGATTATCCCGCATAAAGAACTAGCACAAATCAGAATATTAACAATCTTATCAGGCATAATGGGTCACAGTGTATAAAAGACAAAATGAAGGGAGATGATCGGTGGATGAGCTATTTAAAGCAAAACCGGTTAAGTCATTGGTGTTGTGTGGGAGAGTTTGGGTTCGAGTCAGGCACAACGTTTTATTTTAATTTTTTTTTTTTTAAACTTATAAAAGCAAAGTTGTTAACAAGCTAAAAATAAGCATTTTTAATAAAAGCAATTTTTTATGAAAAGCCCTAAATAAGCTAAAAAAATAGCTGAAAACTTGACAGAAACTACTTAGCTAACTTTTTTTTGGCTTTTTCTTAAACTAGATAAGCTAGAAATCTTAATAAGCTAAAATTAAGACTAAATAAGCTATAATAAGCTAAACCTAAGCTAATGAGCTAAATAGAACTAAAAATAAGCAAGTAATAAGCTAGAAAACTAAATAAGCCTAATCTTAAAATCAATTACCAAACAGTCCTTAAGGACACTTTGAGCTTAAAATTAAGCTCTCAAATAAGCTCTTCAGAAGGTGAGACTTAGCTTTTTGGAAAGCTTATATCAAAAACTCTATGAAAATACCTTTAGAAAGGATTTGGGACATTGAGAGCTTATAGAAAAAACTCAACCAATCAACCAATCAGACAACTTATGTTGTCTTTGGATTTTTAGATGAAAAGAAAAACAGCTGATTTTTAAAGGCTAAAACAGACAACAAATTAAGCTATATTTTAAGAACTAAATCTAAACTGATAAAATATGACCTAAAAGCTATCTATAATCTAAAAATCCAAAGCTAAAAGCTATATTACCCTACTGAAAATTAAGCCTGAAAATGACAGTTTGTCTAATATAACTGCTGATGCAGTTGACAAATATAAGAACCACAACTTTAAAACCTATTGATGCAGACCTAGAACTTGATTTTGTTTGATTCAAAGCGACTAGTTAAATGCATTTTTGATAGGTCTAACTCATTTAAACTAATTAAGCTCTAAATGCAAGCTAAACCTGAACTAACCTTATCTGATGCTACCTAGAGAATAGAAAACTTATGCAAACTATATTAGACCTAATAAAACTTACTAAACCTGCATTTTTTTAACTTATTTGAATGATTTCAAACCCAAAACAAATGACCAAAGAGGCACAAGCAGTACTAACTAATGTTAGTACTGCTAATCCCAAACACCCCTTTAAACATAGAAAATTCTATTTAAGCTTTTGAAATTAAGATTTTAAACTCAAAACTCAATTACCAGGCTACACACAGCTTATAACAGCCTAAATGAACATTTATCAACCAACAAATAAGCCATAATCAAAGATCTTAAAGCTAAGCTAATATTTTTAGTTTTTTTATGATTATATGACAGATTAAAGTGAAAACTAAGATCTATACTAATTTAAGCTAAGACAGGTGATAAAATAAGTTCATTAAGCACAATAAGACAATATCTAACACAAATAAGCTAATGAATAAGCAGAATAAGCAAATGATAAGCAACTAAGCAGATTTAAGCTAGAATATTAAAATAGAAAAGGAAATAGGGAACTAACCAAAACCTTAGCTAAACAAAGGTTGAAATTGCTCAAAGAGCTTGTCTACTAGCTCTGGCTTATTGTTAATAAGCCAGTATAAGTCCAATGAACTCTTCCCTTTCTAGTTCATCATCCAAAAAGCTCCAAGTCCAATAAGCAAGGGTATTTTAAGCTGATTTTAGATTTAAGTAGATTAGGTACTTATTAAAACTCAAATCCAAGCTTATAGACTTGTATGAGCTTATTAGTAGCTTATGTAACAGTAGCATACATTTGAGAGTGAAGTGAGCTTAATAGTAGAACAATTTATGAAAACTAAATGAGGATTCTATTAATGATAAAAACAGGTTACAAAGCTTGATTAAAAGGAGATTACAAGAGCTTAAAAACAAAAAGTTACATTTAAACTAAAACTTTTAACTAAAAATACAGGAAAAAGAGGATTAAGAAGATAGCTAAAAAGATATCTTGTGTGAAGGTGAGGGAGTCCTTTTATAGCTACCAGGAGAAGCTTCTAGGCTCCAAAATCAGTTAGACGCTCCTTCCAATCCTGGCCTTCAATCATTATCAATTATTGGAAGCTCAATCTCATCCGTTGGATCACTCCTTAGCTCACACGGATTGCCAACGTGGCAATCCGTGATGTGACATCTGTGATTCTTCTGTGAGTGTCTCTAGTGTAAATAACCATCCCTCTTTTGTTTTCTTCGCTTATCCACGTGTCCATTTTCTTAAAATTGACCAATAGGAAAACGTTGATGACATTTTAACCCTGCCATAGTATTCCTTAACCTTCAAATTGCATGGCCACATAGTTAATTTTCACTTGCCCTTTGATTTTGACATTGGGGTAAACGGGGACGATGGTGAATAGTATAAACAGACATTCCCGCGTTTTTTTTACTTTTATAAAAGGATTTTTTCTTTACCCGGGTTATTATCTTCGGGCTTATAAGAGATTTTGGGCCTGGGTGTGTGTTTGGGCTCGGCTTGATATTGTTATAAGGAATTAACGGGTGTTAACTCTTATAGTTATAAGAGTTAACACCATTAGGGTTTAGGGATTATTTTTGTAATTTGGTTAATTATGAGGGACTGGTTTGGTAATTTTTGGAGTTTTTGTCTTTTTGTGGTTTGACTTAGGTTGACCAAAGGTTGACTTGAGTTGACTACTTTTTGACTTTTGATAGCTTTCTCCTGGCTCTTTGCGTGCTCTTCCGTTCCCGTGTCCGTGTTTGTCCGGTTTTGACTGTTTTCTTGTGATTTTTGCTTTATCCGTACCTACACAATCACAAAGACAAAACAAGCAATATTCAAGCATTTTAAGCATAATTTTTGTCTTTTTAGGGCTATTTTTGATAAAAAAATGGATATGTGTTTTCACACATATCAAAATTCCCCAAACTAAGCGATTGCGTGTCCTCACGCTATATAATATCCCTTATAACTAAATACCTCAAAACTTTCCCAAACTAAACCTTTGAAAAGTAGCAAAGACTTTTGTGGAGAGAGTTAAGAAATCACAAGTTATAAAACACCCCTATTTCCTATTTTTCTAAAACTTTTCCAATTTTTTTTATGTAACAGAGATTATTTTGACTTTCATTATTTCCATAACTATTAGGGATCATGGAACAAGATGCATTTCGATCCGAGAATGCCCCAAAAAGGATAAATTCATCGTCCTCGACTTTTCACTTATCCAAACCAAGCTTAAAACAAAATCACAGCTAAATATTAGAAAAGATGCTAACACTACTCATATTTGCAACTTGTAAACCTTTCACTCCCGACATTTATTATATCTTAAGTGATTGTGCTACCTTGAATTTCAACCATGCATCAATTTTTGCAACATACTATGCTTCACGTTCCACCTTAGAATAATGAGTTTGAAAGCGAGATCATCCCATGTAGCGACTTTCGTCTCGGCACATTCCAACCTTACGGCTAAGTGACCAGGCTTTTGACACCCCACAGAGACTAGTATATGGACTCACGGACCTTAGGTTTCAAAAACTCTTAGGTTTCCCGGGTCTACATAGCTTATAAAATAGAATAGTCAAAGTGCAAAAGCATATTTGAATTTAACAAAAAGAAGTTTATTATTAATTTACACTTAACTATTTAGACATTATTGCAATTGTAACCCTCGATCTTTTAGAAGGTTGCAACATCGGTTGTGAGCCGGCAAGATGCAGCAAACTTTTATCAGTCTCGGATCTTTATTCTTACTATGGGCTTTCTTTAGAAGACTACCACATCGGTTATGAGCCGGCAAGAGGTAGTAAACTTTTATCAGCCCACAACTTTTATTATATTTATTTTTTTGTTATTTTATGATTTTTTATACTTTCATCATTTTTTTATTATATTTTTTATAGAAGCCTTCTTTTTGAGAAATTCAAGTATAAATTTGAACTAAGACTGAAATTTTTGCAATACATTACATAAAAATTGTTGATTTAAGTTTAATCTCCAAAAACAGCACGTATATTAATCCGATTAAGAGCTTATGGGAGAAAAAGCAACAAGTTACATACATGAGCTCTTAAGATTTCCAAATAATCTTTGTTTAGCATCCTACTCATACTTAACTCTATCATTTTTCGTTCTTCGCCAAATGGAAAAACTTCGGTTATAGTGAAAGGGCCGGACCATCGGGTTTTAAGCTTTCCCGAGAATATCTTTAGACGAGAGTTGAAAAGCAAGACTTGATCACCAACATTGAAAATGCAGTTTTTGATCTTTGAGTCGTGAAGCTTCTTTGTCCTCTCCTTATAAATCAAAGAATTCTCGTATGCTTGATCATGAAGCTCATTGAGTTCATTAAGTTGCAGCTTACGGTGATCGCCCGCGGTTTTAAGATCAAAATTAGCATGTTTTAATGCCCAATACGCTCTATGCTCTAATTCGATAGGTAGATGACACGGCTTTCCATATACGAGCTTGTAAGGTGTACAACCAATTGGTGTCTTATAAGCGGTACAAAATGCCCATAGAGCGTCATCAAGCCTATCGGACCATGAGGCACGGTTTTCTCTAACAGTTCTTTCTAAAATACGTTTTAACCCACGATTCGACACCTCGACTTGACCGCTCGTTTGAGGGTGGTAAGCAGTAGAAAGACGATGAGTGACCCCATACTTAGACATTACTTTAGCAAATTTGTCATTACAGAAATGGGTCCCACGATCGCTTATAATAGCTCTTGGTGTACCGAATCGGGCAAAAAGAGATTTCAAAAACTTAACTACAACTCTAGCATCGTTGGTGGGGAGCGCCTTGGCTTCAACCCATTTGGATAGGTAATCAATTGCCACAAGTATGTACTTATTTCCTCTTGAAGATGGAAATGGTCCCATAAAGTCTATGCCCCAGACATCAAAGATTTCAAACACTTGGATAGAATTTTGAGGCATCTCATCACGTTATGAAATTTTTCCCTGACGCTGGCATGAGTCACAGTGTTTGACTAACTCATGGGCATCTTTGTAGATTGTGGGCCAATAAAATTCGGAGTCAAAAACCTTTTTGGCGGTGTAGTTGGCACCGTAATGTCCCCCGGTGGGTCCACTATGGCAAGCTGTGAGGATGTCGACAACTTCTTGGCCTGAAACCACTCGCCGAATCACTTGTTCCGCTCAGGTTTTGATAGAAAAGGGTCGTCCCAAAAATAGTGTTTGACATCTTTGAAAAATTTGTTTTTCTGCTGAGTTGACATTCCTTTGACAATGAAATTCCCCGCGTGGTAATTTGCATAATCGGCAAACCACGGGGTACTTGGGTCACCACGAGAAGTCACCATATTAAGTGTCTCGAGAGGAAAATTTTTGTTAATTTATTTCCTTTGGATCGAGAACATTTTCATACGGGTTTTCTAATCGGGAAAGATGATCGGCCGCGTAGTTCTCGGCTCCCTTCGTATCAATTACTTTAAAATCGAATTCTTGAAGGAGGAGAACCCAACGTAGCAATCTTGCCTTGGCATCTTTCTTATTAAAGAGGTATTTAAGGGCGGAATGATCCGTATACACTATGCTTTTATTCACGATGAGGTATGACTGGAATTTTTCAAAAGCGTACACTACGGCTAACATTTCCTTTTCCGTTGTGGTGTAGTTCAATTTCGCCTTGGTCATTGTTTTACTTGCATAATGTATAGGCCTAAAGTGTTTCTCAATTCGTTGCCCTAGAACCGCACCTATGGCATAGTCGCTCGCATCGCACATAAGCTCAAAGGGCTGGTCCAGTCGAGGGCAATCAGAATTGGAGCTTCTTTAAGTTTTTTTTTTAAAATCTAAAAAGCTTGAATGCATTCCTCGAAGAAAATGAAAGGAGTGTTTTTCTTAAGGAGATGAGTCATGGGTCGAGAAATTTTTAAAAAGTCCTTGATGAATCTACGGTAGAAATCTGCATGTCTGAGAAAACTCCTAATAGCTTTGACAGTAGTTGGGTGAGGTAATTTAGCAATGACGTCTATTTTAGCTTTGTCGACTTCTATTCCTTTCTTTGAAATTTTGTATCCAAGAACGATGCCTTCTTTCACCATAAAATGTCTTTTTTCCCAATTTAGAGCCAAATTAGTGTCTTCACACCGTTTAAGCATATTTTCTAAATTAGAAAGGCACGTTGAGAAAGAACTTCCGAAAACTGAAAAGTCGTCCATGAAAACTTCCATCGTCTTTTCAATCATATCATGGAAGATATCCATCATACACCTCTGGAACGTGCCTAGTGTATTGCATAAGCCGAAAGGCATGTGGCGGTAAGCAAACGTTCCGTATGGGCAGAGGGATGTGGTCTTTCCGGGTGGCTTTGTTCAACTTACGATAATCAATACAAACTCTCCATCGCGTTACAAGTCTAGTTGGTACTAATTCATTTTCATTATTGGTCACTACGGTCATCCCTCCTTTCTTTGGCATACAGTGCACTGGGCTTACCCAAGGACTATCCGAGATTGGGTAGATCAATCCTGCGTCAAGAAGTTTTTCAACCTCTTTCTTAATGACATCGTGGATCTTTGGATTAACCCTTCTCTGATGTTGGACCGCTGGTTCATAGTCCTCTTCCATAAGAATTTTATGAGAACAAAATTCCGGGTTAATACCCTTTATGTCGGAGAGTTTCCAAGCGATGGCTCGCTTTCGGGACTTTAGAACCTTTATGAGAGCGGTCTTTTCATCGACACTCAAATCTTTGGCAATTATGACTGGCAACTTGTTGTTGTCTTCCAAAAATGCATATTCGAGATGAGGCGGTAAGTCCTTAAGTTCGACCTCGGGAGGTTCATCAATTGAAGATTTGGCAGTTTTAGCTTCACACAGTTTAAGTTCCTTTCTGATTTCCAGCAAATAATTTCCTTGGTTCGGAGGTGGTGAAGGATCACTATTAAGGAGTGCTTCGAGAATAAGAATGTCCCCTTCTGGGTCATAATAGGATTCATCAACTTCCGGTGAAGTTGGATCGTCGGCTAGAGCAAGAAAAGCATCGTACTTCTGATATAGAAAATCACTATCCCCGAAAGGAGTGAGAGTCGGAGAAGAATTTGAAACTATTGGATCATAATAGGGAGTGGGATTGCCACTGGCGATCACGTCTGAAAATCCTAGAACTTCCTGAGAATACTCTTCACAAGCTAATTCAACAACGTCGATTCGATTCGCCGTCATATCTTGATAATTTAACCGAGTTTATTGAAGTTAAGTCTGATCAAGATTATAAGTAATGGCCTCATTTCCTACTCGAAGGGTTAATTCACCTTCATACACGTCTATCAAAGCACGATTGGTTTTAAGAAAACACCTCCTGAGAATTAGAGGTACTCGAGGGTCTGGTTCAAAATCTACGACCATGAAGTCGGCTGGAAACTGGAATACACCAACTTTAACGTTGACATCTTTAGCAATACCGATTGGTCGTGAGATCGAACGGTCTGCTAGTTCCAGTGTCATGCATGTCGGAGTTAGGTTTGGAAGGTTAAGCTTTTTCCACACGGAAAATGGCATGAGATTTATGCTTGCGCCAAGATCGGCCAAGGCTAAGCACTCATCCATTCCGAGAAATTTACATGGAATAAGGAATCTGTCGGGGTCACCAAGTTTTTTAGGCAAATTGTTAAGTATGACCGCCGAGCAATGTTCGTTTAAAGAGGTCCTAGCCATCTCACTAAAAGTTCTAAAGTTAAAGGTTCAAATTATATATACTTTATATATAAAGGACTAAACTTGTAAAAGTTTATAAACCAAGGGTATATATTGCCATTTTTGCAAACTTAAAAATATAAAATATAATATTTTTATATAAATTTTTAAAAATTTATATTAATATTATAAATCCAGTATTTTATTAAAACACGAAATTAATCATTGTTATATAACGGATCGACGCTATTATTAAAACATTGACGTTTTATATAATTACGTAATTTATCTTCGACTAAACTTTTAATAGATACTTAAAATCTTATGTATCAATTATACTAGGTATTTCTTGTGAGGGGTTAGGGTTTCCATTTGGGTATTTGTTTTGACGGGAGTTTGATGGGTTTACGATTGTAAGTGCCATGGCTCCTTAAACGATTATACTTGGCCTCTGGATTATGATAGCCCGAACAGTGATACAATACTTCCATAAACTAATAAATCAAATATAAATGTTAAACTCTGTAAAGTTGTGAAACATAAACAATCAAACTAAGACTTGACATATTACCCCAGGTTGTGTGACGAAGCTGTTACTTTCACTTGATATACTTTTGCCATCAATCAGATTTCCCCTGTTAAGGTGAGTTTATAGCCTCGCATTTTAAATCTTCTAATGTTTTCATTAAACCGCTGAGGCGGTGTTACATGCTTAAACCATGTTATGATGTTGTTTTCCCAAACTGTTATGCTATCTTCATATATTATTGCCTAAGTCCTTACTTTTACCATTAAGACCCCACTGTCATGAACCGTTAATTACTTTTCGGAGTAAGCGTGAATGCTGTGAATAGATCTATTTAGGACTGAGATTCCCCGTTGGTGTACCTATACTTTCTAGTAACCAAATGCACTTCATTTGAAACACTATGCGGGTGTTTAGCAAAGGAACTCGTTGGGGCAACTTGTGATTATTGATTATCTCAAGGTCTTAGTGTTATGAGCTTAGGGCAATAATACTATTTTCTATAATAAGTATACTCATTGCAATTTATTACCAATTATGGGGTATAACACGTATTCCATGTTTTTGATGAACTTGTATTCAAATGTTTTAACATAAACTATGATTTTCTACTCAACCTTTGTAGTTGAAGTTTTAGTATATTTTTCTTAGGATTGGCTATCTTATGGACACAGATTGATAGGTGGCTAAACTATTATGATTCAAAACTTTTTGTTTTCAATAGATTTTGAGTCCTCTGTTTTGTTAAAACTATGATGAATAATGAAAGAATATAACTTATCTTTTTATAAAAATGTCCTTTGAGTCGGTTTCCGATGATTATGACTGTTTGTATTATGCATATAATACCCAGTATTAGTTCGCTGCTATATCTAAAATTGAGGGTGTTATTAGTTTTGTACCAAATACACGGTTATTGAGACAAGGTTGAAAACCTTAACTATAATACATTTTCTTTTTCCATTCACATGTAAGTCATACGTGCCACTACATCTTTCGAAATAGGATGTAAGTACATAAATATTATACTTTTTTATAAATAAATTTTGTTATTTACCATGGAGTTGTTTACTGAGCGACGTCTTCTTCCCAACCTACCTTACTTTCCAATATTGAGATGCTTTTTCCTCTAACCTTTACTGAAACTATATCCGGCGTTCCCCGACTATGTCCCAGCTTTACCAGGAAAAACTTATTCTAGCTCTTCAAATAACTAATTTTGGTTTAATTCAATAGCACTTTCATCAACTCTTTTACTTTTCTTATGATGACCATATATGAAGGTCAATCATGCATTTTATGCTAAAGATTCACCTATTCCACCACACAACTATTGTGCTCCATTTTCAATGCTATCAACCCCCACCCCCCCCCCCATCAATGTTTATTCCCAAGAATTCTTTTCTTCTAAGGAATTAATGTCCTTAGATACAAGGTCATGACCGTTCATCTTACTCTACTTGCTGCCCTACTTAATAATTTGAGATAGGAGAAGCTCTGTGAAGACAGTCTGGACGTCTCAAGGAGAAATTGAGGGAAATTTTGAATCACCTAGATGAACACTCTCTCTCGACCGCAATTGAGCACATAGAAGAATAAAATAGAAAATGGTTTTGGAAATGGTACGGGTGATCTATATCAACAAGATTTTGACAATCTGGAAGCTGAACTCGTGAGTCTCGTATCATATTGATAAACTTAGAGGAAAGCAAATGATGGGAAATAACAACAATGATTGCTTTGGCTTGCTTTAGGGATTTTTAAATCTAGAACAAATCATCAAAGTATCATTAGGTTCTTTGACCAAGAGACAAGGAATGTCTTCATGAAATGCAATCTATGATAAGGAACAGCCAGGTAAGGACCATCGGAATACTAGATTAGATACTAGTTATAGCCTTTGATAGAACCTAGCCACGGGATGTGTGGTATAAATAACAACACTTGTCAAATTTTGACTATGTACAGTACAAAGGCAAGTCGTTCATGATATAACATAATGGTGATCCTGTTTTATATTCATCATGTGTCCTAAATTTCATCTCCGATTTTCATCATTATGAATCTTACCATGACCCCTAGAAAATAAACTAATAAGTTAGATGCTTGTTAGAATTCATATCAAATAAGTATCTATGATATCATTATTGTGACAATGTGTATTTTTGAAAACCGTTTACAATTTTAAGCGAAAGAATTGTGATATCATTCTTATTACGTGTTGTCTTATGTTGATAGAATGCCTCCCAAAAGGACTCAACATCTGAAGCACTAGCCCATGACTCAGGCTACCATCAAGAAACTAGTTGCTGATAGTGTTACTGCAGCTCTGTAAGCACAAGCCGATAACATGGCAAAATATGTTGATACCTCCTGGACAAATGAGAAGTCCTGTAGCTCACAGAAAGTGTAGCTACAAAGAGTTCATGAGCTGCCAACCTATCAACTTCAAAGGTACGAAAGGCACTGTTGGTCTTATCCGCTGGTTTGAGTGAATTGAATCAGTGTTTTCCCATAGCAACTGTACCAAAGACTGGAAGGTGAAATTTTCTACTCGTACTTTAACTGAAGAAGCTCTATCCTGGTTGAATTATTTTGCCCAACCTATTAGGATAGAAGAAGCTTACAAGATTACCTAGGTTGAATTCAAAAAGCTTTTGACAAAGAAGTATTGTCCACGATCTGAGGTCTAGAAGATGGAAGACGAATTTTACCATCTGACTGTGAAGGGGAATGATCTCAAGGCATATGTGAGAAGATTCCAAGAATTGGCAACCTTGTGTCCCACTATAGTGCCAGATTCTGAGAAAATAATGGAGGTTTTCATCGGGGGATTGCCTTGAAGTATTAAAGGGAATGTTACCGCCTCTAAACCTTAAACTCTAAAGGAAGCCATTAACATAGCCCAGAGGCTAATAGATCAGGTAACAAAGCACACTCCGGTGCAAGTACCAAGTGATCACAAATGAAAGTTTGATGACAGAAGATATTTCAACAACAACAACTACCATAACACCAACACCAACAACAGCTACAATAATCACCAACCACAACAGAACAGAAGACAGGATACCTTTAGGTCTTACGCTATCACTCTAACTAAAAACAATAGGTATATTGGAAACCGTTCCTTGTGTAAGAAATGTACTCTGCATCACACAGGACCTTGCACTGTTAAGTGTAATACTTGTAACAAGGTAGACCATCTAACCAAGAACTGCAGAAACAAAGGGCCAGCCACTGGAAGTAAATCCTGGCTACCTAGTGACAGTTACTTGGACATGCCTGTGGAAAGAAAGGGCATTATGCTTAGTTAGTGCCAAAAGGAACACCAACAACAATGACCCAGGATGAGCTACATGTTGAGGGATAGGAATGCTCACCAAGACCCGAACATAGTCACGGGTATGTTCCTTCTAAATCAACATCTAGCTAGAGTATTTGATTCTGGAGCCGTTAAAAGTTTCGTATCCATATCTCTTGCCTCTATGCTAAATATTCCACCTATTACAATAGATACCTTTTACAATATCGAAATGGCTGACGGAAACCTAGTAAGCATAAACACCGTTATTCAAGGTTGCACCCTGACCTTGTTAAACAAACCTTTCAAAATTGATCTTATGCCGATCAAACTCGGTAGTTTCGATGTCGTTATTAAGGTATTAGAACTGGATGATCTAAGTATCATGCTAGAATTATTTGTGACGAGAAAGTCTTCCACATCCCAATCAAAGGTAAAACTTTGATCATTCGAGGTGACCGAAGTAAAACTCGACTAAATCTCATATCCTGTATAAAAACCGAAAGATATATATCTAAGGTTGTTAAGTTTTTGTAATCCAAGTAATGGAAAAGAAGTCAGACGAGAAAAGACAAGAAGATATCCCAGTAGTCAGAGAATTCCTAGAAAATTTTCCTGAAGATCTACCTGGCCTTCCTCCCGTTCGCCAAGTATAATTCCAAATCGATTTAATTCTAGGAGCGCACCTTTGTACGCCCGAGCTACCTTATAGATTTAGCTCTTCAGAAATACTGAACTATCTAACCACTTTAAAAAGTTAGCAGACGGAGATTTTTAGCCGCACAAGTACTTCACCCTGGGGAGCTCCTATCTTATTTGTTAAAAAGAAAAACGAATCTTTCAAAATGTGTATCAATTATCAGGAGTTGATAAAACTTACCGTAAAGAATCGTTACCCATTACCCAGGATTGATGAATTATTTGACCAACTTCAAGGTATCGAATGTCTTTGAGATGACTAAGATTAGGGTTATCATCATCTGAGAGTCAGAGATGAAGATATTCCCAAGACTGCTTTCAGAACAAGATACGGACACTATGAATTTCAAGTAATGCCATTTGGTTTAACTAACCCGCCTGCTATATTCATGGATCTCATGAAACCTGTGTGTAAACCATACTGGACAATAATTTGTAATAGTGTTCATCGATGATATTCTTATCTACTCTCATAACAAAGAAGAGCATGCAAATCATCTAAGAATAATCCTAGAATTACTCAAGAAAGAGAAGTTGTATGCCAAGTTCTCCAAGTGTGATTTCTGGATTTGTATCGTGCAATTTCTTGGACACTTAATTGATAGTCAAGGACTTCATGTTGACCCCGCCAAGATTGAAGCAGTTAAGAATTGGACATCTCCTACTACACCCACAGAAATACGTCAATTCTTAGGACTTGCCAGTTATTATCGGAGATTTATCAAAGATTTCTTGAAGATTGCAAAGTCTTTGACTGAATTAACCTAGAAAAACAAGAAGTATATCTGGGGCGAAGACCAAGAGACAGCTTTTCAAACTGCTTAAACAGAAGTATGTGAGCTACTTCATAGCGATTACCTGAAATGGAAATGATGATTTTGTTGTTACTGTGATGCATCCTATCAAGGTCTTGGGAGCGGTGTCTGGTTATATGTTAATGCAAGAGAGAAGGTTATTGATATGCATCCCCGACAACATTAAGCCTAATGAAGAAAAACTTACACTCTGATCTCGAATTTAGGAACAGTAGTGTTCGCACTTAGGATTTGGTGTCACTATCTGTATGCACCAAATGTACTGTGTTCACTAATCAAAAAGTGTTCACAAATTCCTTGATCAGAAAGTGTTGAAACATAAGACAACACCGATTGCTATAATTACTTGCAGATTATGATTATGAAATTCGCTACTCATCTAGAAAGGGAAAATGTCATAGTAGTGCCTAAGCCAGAAGGGGGGGGGGGGGGGGGTTGTTTGGGGGGGGGGGGGGGGGGGGGGGGGGGGGGGGGGGGATATTAATCAAACCACTCTGAGTTAGATCATTAGTTATGACCATACATCCAAAATTCTACCTTCAAATTCTTAAAGTCAAAAAATTGAAGCACTTAAAAGAAGAAAAATCAAGGCTGAAAACTTACGAGGCTACATAAAATCAATTAAAATACGTCTGATGGAACCTGATGTTTCAGAATCAAAGTTGGTTACCACCTTTGGTAATCTTTAAAGAGACTGTCATGCATGAGTCTCATAAATCGAAGTATTCCATTTCACCCCAGGTTTCTACAAGATGTATCAGGATCTAATGAAACTTCTATGGTGGCCTAATATGAAGGGCAATAATCGATTGAGTTGTTGGCAAATGATTTAACTTGCTCTTGAGTTACAAGATGATGTCAAAAGCCATCGGGCTTCCTGGTACAACTTGAGATTCCTTTAGGAAGTTGGGAGGAATAACAATGGATTTCTATCACAAAACTACCCGAAAACTCAAATCGGACTTGGACCACAATCTGGTGTCATTGTGATTCGTTTACCTAATCAGCCACATTTCATCCCTACCCGAGAAACAGATCGTATGGAAAACGTTACAAGATTGTAATAAAGGAAATAGTCTTCCTGACTAAGAAGTGCCAATATCTATCATCTCGGATCGTGACAATCATTTCACGTCTAGATTCTGGCAATCATTACAAAGTGCCTTAGGTACTCAATTAGACATGAGTATGGCATATCATCCTGAAACTGATGGGCAAAGTAAAAGAACCATCCAAACACTCAAAGACATGCTTCAAGACTGTGTTATAGATTTTGGAAAAGGTTGGGAAAAAAAACACTTACAATTGTAGATTTTCTTACAATAAACAGTTACCATTCCAGTATAAGGCATCACCTCATTTTGTTGGGGAAAATTTTCATGTGTCGAAAAGTGCAGATTCATATTTTCTGGGCCACAGTTGGAGATGTTCAACTTACGGGACCAGAAACAATCCATGAAACCACTAAAAGATAATGCAAATTCGACAACGCTTGCAAGCTGCAAGAGATCGGCAGAGAAGTTATGCCAATGTAAGACGAAAGCCTTTAGAATTTTAAGTTGGAGATCGTGTTATGTTAAAAGTGTCACCTCGTAAAGGTGTCATCCGATTCGGAAAACAAGGAAAGCTTAACCCTCAGTACATTGGACCTTTCAAAATCCTTAAACGGATTGGCCTAGTGGCATATAAACTAGAGCTTCCTGAAGAGCTCAGTAATGTTCACAGTACTTTCCACATTTCTAATCTAAAGAAATGCTTATCTGACGAATCCCTTGTCATTCCAATGAAAGAGCTTCGACTTGATGACAAACTTAACTTTGTAGAAGAACCAGTGGAGATTATGGATCGAGAAGTCAAGCAACTGAAACAAAGTCGTATTCCTATAATCAAAGTAAGATGGACCTCTAAAAGAGGACCATAATTTACGTGGGAACGCGAAGATCAAATTTGTGCCAAGTATCCACATCTGCTTTCAAACATCACTCCAACATTCAACTAAATCTCGGGATATGATTTCTTTTAAGGGAGGGAGACTATAACAACCCGCAATTTTCATCAATGTAATTATCCATCTATTAAATTAGATGCACTTTATATACCACCTTCTTACAGGGAAATTTTTGCTTTATCTCATTATGCAACGTAACTTGCATCTCTAAAGTAAACGAGTTTACGCAACCTCTACCAATGCCATCTCTATCTATGTTTATATCATGTAAACATCCTAATATGTTAAGTCTATATCTTAATATCATTTTTACCAAGTACATTATCCATTTAACGTACTTTTCAAAACGTTATATCAAAACAAGCATTAAACGTTAACGTTTATATCAAAACCCTAATTATATGTAATGTATAAAGAATGTACAAGCCTTTAAAGCATGTGTACAAGTATCATAGCACTACATTTAAATATCTTTTCCCTCCCGAATCAAGTTACAACTTTCTAAAACACAATGTACAAGTCAATAATGCAATAAAGTCAAATTAGGTCATTTTAACTCCTAAAACACTTTGGTTTCTTACCACCACTTTAGCACAAGGTACAAGAAATTAATGCATGACTTTTAAACCTTAAACCTAAACCCTAAACAAAACCCTAATACCCTAATTTCACTTTAAACCTAAAACTAAACCCTAAACCTAAAAACTAAACCCTAAACCTAAAACTAATAAACCCCAAAACCCTTAATGCTTTTACCCTTAAATTCAATTCCTAACACTTAATCCAAAAACCTTAATCTACCCATAAAATCCAAACCCTAATCCTACATGGTAAAACCCTAAAAAACCCTAACCCGAAAGATAAACCAACCCGACAAAATCCCAATTTTCTTTTCCATTTTGACCCATATTTACCTCCTAACCTGATACCATCATCACCACAACACCTCTATTGACTCAGCCAAGCAAACCACCCAAGTAGCTTACAAGCACCTCCATCACCTCCTTATAAGATACATGTAAACAAAAACCTCCTTGTCACCCTTGTTCCTAGCCGTGACCTCCAACACCCCTACACCTTTCAAATCTAGTTTCCTAGCTTTTCATACTCATCATACTAGCTACCATGAATCATCTAAGTAGCCTTGACACTAAGCAAACTAGAAAACTTGGGCATAAAGGCTTCTTGACCCCTATATAAGCCGAACTCCCAATTCCTTTCAAACCACACCTCAAAAACTCATATACTCATCAATGTAGTTCTAACTCAGACCAAGGAAGATCAAGAGAAGTTCCTAAGCTCAAAATAGAAGCCAAGAAGCAAGAAAAACAAAGTCTTGAAGTCGTTACTAGGCGTACGAACCCGAAAACCCCATTTTGACCCATTTCTAGCTCAAGTAAGCTTAGTTCTTATTCAATAAGCTTATAATTTGTATTAGAATGTTCATAATAATCTTAATATCATAAATGAACTCTTATTTGAAGCTTTGAATCCTCAAACCCGTGTGTTTTTTTATTAAAACCCTAAAAATGACCCGTTTTGATTTTCTAGCTAACGAATCATTTTTCTAAACTTTTGTTACGTTAAAACATCTTATTTTAGCTTATGCTAATAAGTTATAACCTGCAAATATCATTTGTAATCCTAAAATAACCTTGCATGGCTTTTTGGACTTGTTTTGCAAAAGTTTCCATGCATAGGGTTATATATCGTAACTTTCTGAAATTTATAACAAAAGGGGCTAAAAATGTCATTATTCCAAAGTTATAACTATGAGGGGTTGTTTTGCTAAATTCTAAAGTTAAAGGATTAATATATATATATATATGTATATATATATATATATATGTATATATATATATATATGTATATATATATATATATATATATATGCTAGGATTAATGTTTTCTTAAACTTAGTACCGACAGTACAAATAGTTAGTACTGTCAGTTATACTTAGTACTGACAGTACACAATAGTTAGTACTGTTAGTTAGTTAGTACCGTTAGTAGAAAGTTAGTTAGTACCGTTGAGAAGATATTTTAACAGATTATTAGTGATAAATATTAGAAAAAGAATGTATGACCCTTTCAGGTTATCCTTGATGTAATACAAGGAAACCCTAGGCATAGTTTAGAAAAAGGTGGTGATTATAACAGTACTTCAAGATCAAAGAAAATACACAAATTACATATTTAGCAATCAGAATCCGTTCAAGAAACACATTAATAAAGTGTTATTCAGTTGTATCATAGTTCTTCATAGTACCTGTGTTTAAATTTCCTCATTAAAACACATAGTATTCATAGTCATTGTTTCTCTACAATAGTCATCTTGTGTATTTATACATCCAGGCTATCATCCTTTATTAGGCAGCAAAAGATCTCATTTCAATTTTATATCAAGAACCTATTCAAATGTATCAATAACCTGAGAAACTCTGAATAATCAAAACAATAAAACCAGTTACTCATCTCCACCCAACAAAACTAAACATGTCGAACCCAAGGTGAAAATCCCCCCACCAACCACCTCCACAAGAGAGCACAACAAAACACCAACACAATAACTCCTCATAACAGTATCAACCATCAAGCAGCCTAAACTCAAAAAGGGAGAATATGATATATGGGCTAATGAAAATAGAACACTAATTGGCTCATACAGACTAATCCAAATTTGGGAGGTTATCCAAAAAGGGAATGTCCAGTGGTCATTTACAACTGATTACATTAGGACAATACAAAAATTTTTGCCTCCTAAAATTCACAAGCAAAGATATAGTGGCCAAGAAAAAGAGACAAAAAAGCTAAAGGAAAACCCACCTTGCTAATGGGCCATACCAGAGAGACATCTAGCCAAATCCATAAGATGAACTTGATGCAAAAGAATATGTGAAATGGCCATCCAAATCTAGATTTGGTGAAATTATGAATCCAAAAAGATGCCGAAGGACATATGAAGCAACAGAATGAAAGGATCTCACATAAATCCAACACAGATGGGATTCACAAAGGCATGATAGATCTAAAGTCTCTCAGTCAGTCTAGAGATTCCATGGAGCAGGTGTATCAACTGAAGAAGCAAATCATAAATTTCTAAGATCTTTTACCTTCTGCTTTGGATTACAAGTTTTCCTTAATTATTGATGAACAAATCCATGTATGGACAGTCCCTCCCCCTTAAATGTTTTGATGACCTATTACAATCAATACTAAGAAGTCTTTGAAAATGATGTGAAAAGGCTCTAAACTACTTTTGCAAAATTTAGCATTCCCTCTCTTGAAAAACACAACATACTAAAGAAGTTCGTACCACCCGCTTATGGTGTTTTCCAATACATTCCTGGTCATAAATTCCAAAGCTTGCAACTAACAACATCATATTCCTTGCATGCAAGATCAATCCAAGTTTGTCCCTCAATTGGATCAAGAGGACTTATACCATGTTGTATAAAATGACCTTGAAAAATGGACTTAAAATGGCCAAGCTAGCAATGAACTCCATGATAATAAAGAAGATTCTACAAAAAGACTGGTAGAAAGTCTATAGTTTGATGCAAAAGAACCGTTGTTTTTTGATAAAACCAAAGTTGGAAAGCTACAAAGCTAAACATGCCACAAAACAAAAGTGCATTTTGTAAGAGAGTGAAGCACAAAGAGAAGATAACAGAAGGAGGTATGGACGGAATCCAGCAAATAAAGATGGGAGCAGTAACTGGAAATGAAAGAAGAGTCTAAAGCAATGGTGACAGTTGAGGAGAAAGAGGTTGACTATAGCAACTCGATCAAAACTAATGAAGATTATGCTTTACATTGGCTCGCAACAGCTCAGATCAGACACACATGTAACTTTCCTGTTCAAATGAGTGTATAGAGTCCTTATGCTAATCTTAAATACTATATGATGCACGCAAACGAGAGCAACTCCAGGATGCCACGAGAAATAATCTTATTACTCAAGGCACTAAAGAAATTGTAACACGTTAGTTGCCCATCAACAAGGTCCAACTTTGGTTGAAACAAAAAATCAAAAAATTATGAAAATAGATTTAGATGATTAAAACAATGTTCAAACACACCATAAAAAATTGTTAATCTAAAGCTTCAAAAAGAAAAAGATGATATTGAAGTCATAGTAGACAAATTTCAATCATTCTTCAAAAAATCTATGGTAAAATTTTAAATCTTCATATGATGCCAGGGATAAATTTAGGCTAGAATTGTGATTACAAATATGAGTGGTGAAATTTGATTTATGTAAACAGAAAGTTATGCAAAGTTCCTATAAGACAAAAAAAGTGATTTTGAAAATCTACCTTTGGCATAAAATGCTTGTAAAACATGAGACTATGCAAGCATACCCCCACCCATGACAGGGAATTAATTTACACCTCTGGACCAGAATATGAAATTGATGACTCCACAATAAATAACATATGAATGCATAAAAGACTCAACCAAGTGAATATGAATCCCAAGAACAACTGAACTTGGATACCTGTAACCTAAGTAACACCCCCAAATTGGGTCCGCCCAAATGCAAAAAACCCCGGAATAAGGGTCCGGGACAGTTTTTACCTTTCTCAGATCAATAACACTGATAAAGACTAGAACGACCAAAAAAGGTTAGTTTGAAAACGATACATTGGATTTAAACAAAGTAATTGTTGAACATAACCCCGAAGCTTAACAGTTCACTTGATCAAAATACACAAAAGGTATTTTTCAGCCCATAAACAGATAACAAAATGAAAAGCGACAAAATCTTTTAATGCATGACATCCAAACAAAAACTCACCAATTGGTATCCATCGCTACCTCTGCTTTATATTGATCCCCAGAAAAACAATTGCTAATTAAAACGTCGTAACACTAATGTTGGTGAATTCAAAATTTTTGATAAATCAAAAATTGTAGACCACAAGATTCCCAAGTGAATGATAATGCACATATGCAGACATCATATAAATGTAATTAACGTTGCTCTGCTAAGCTCAACAACTGAAGCTTGAAACCGTGAATGAAATGCGCAAATTAAATGCCTACGTTGCCCGTTATGATGTTTCTAACCCCCCAACCATCCTATATTTGAAAGTATATCTTCGATTGGTCCAGTGATAGCTAAGTGATAGCTAATCACCCGAACGGGGTTGTCAAACCCAATAGATCTATTAATAACATTCGCGCTCACAATCCCGCAATTGACAGTTCATGATAATGGGCTCAGATATGGGTTATCGCTACTTAGGCAACACGTAATCATAACATGAAACTTAACCACTTGTGTCCAATTGTAAAGCATTGCATGTTTTTCACCCCAAAAACTTTGTAAAACAAAAGCATGTAAAACGTGGGGCTATGAACTCACCTTGAGTGAGTAATGCCAAGTGTATCACAAATAACGCGCCACGCGAATTGATCAAATGCAACCTAATTAAATTAAGGTTGTATAAGTACCGAGTACTTTAATTAATAACATTGAATATAATCCTATAGTTGTTACATCGTACTATCGTTCGGGCTATCATAATTAAAGAGGTCATGACATGACGTACGAGGAGTTAGGACACTTTAAATCGTAAATCCAACAACTCGTCGATACGCCATCCGAAGAGGCCTCATTATGAAACTCCCTAGTAATATAGTACTTTGATAAATTTATAGCACATATAATTCTATATAGCTACATAATCACATTAAGTACTCCTACCATGCATAAGTCTATATAGCTAATCACCATCTAAATGTTTAAGTGAAAACATGTTTATAAAATTAAAACGTTTATAAACATACTTTTGGTAAAATCGTCATAACTTTCACGTTTCTAATCCGTTTCTTGCGTTTCTTATGCCCATCTTTTCGTATTAAGACGGGTTATCGATATTTGACATTTTTATAATTTTGGTCCCCTGATGAACAGTAACTTTTACTGTTCACACCAGACATGAGTTTTATTTAAATCGTATTTGTTGTCGTAAAACCCGTAAATGTCGTATTTTATTCGTTATAGCTCCGTTTTTAATGATTCTTTCGAGCACGATCTCGTATTTGAAAGTTCTATAATTTTATGAGGTTTACAAAAATATAACTTTCTGTCATGAATAGTAACTTTTATAAAAATAGTTTTATAAAAGTATTAATTGTCGTAAACTTGCGAAATTCATAACTCGTTCGTTATTAATTAAAAAATTACGATTCTTATCATTTTGGAATCCTAAAAATATGTATTATTTGTTAAAAATATCAAACTTGCTGTTTGATATAAATTTTATAAAAATTATTTTATAAACTCCGTTTAATTAACGTATAACTCGTTTTTAACGTAACTTTTTCGTTATTAATCCGTTTAACAAGTTTCTTACCTTTTTGGAATCGTCGTGAAATGTATTATCTTATAAAAATATAAAATATATATGTAAAAATTCGGATCTTGGACAGAATGTTTGGTTGAGCTTGTTGAATCCATTTTTAACCTTTTCTTTATACTTTACCACTTTTGTATTTTACCACAAGTCTCATATACCATATATGTTATAAATCATACATATATTAAGTGTCCATTGTCCATAGTTGTCCTCTTGTCCAACTTCACAAGTCCATCATAATACTTTATAGTTTATAACTTTCATAAATAATCCCTTTTATTATGAGTTCATATATAGCCATTTTCCATATAAACCATAAGTGTACAAGTTTTCTTATCTTGATATAACCTCATTTTAATGATCATATAACATCAATATAAGTCCATAATTAACCTTAACATGTCATTTGTATTTCCTTCACTTGAAACATATTAAGAAACTATTAAAAACCCTAATTAACCCATAATCATTTTTACACCAAAATAACTTGATACAATATTTTCTCATCCTTTTTAGTGTGATATAAGTAATAACACCATATGTATGTAAGTTTACAAAATGACCATTACAAGTGCAAACTTCATTTTCATGAATAAAACTTAAATGGTGATTCAACTAAAATAGATATAACATATGCATATCAATGAAGATTTACAAGAATAAAAGAGTTCTAGTAGACCTTAGGATGTATGATGATGATGATGAACAAATGCTAAACCCTTGTTTAGCCTTAAAATCCAAGCTTGCACAAAGAAACCCTAGCTTTCCTTAATAAAAACCCTAGCTTTCTTTCACTTGAGTAATACTTGGAAATGGTGATTCAATGGTTGGAAACACCTTAGAATGTCTTAGAATGGATGTGTATAGGAGTGTATGGGTTGTAGAAAAATTGATATGGATTTGGTTTGGTCTTGGTTTCTTGCCGTGAGATGTAGAGAGCAAGAGAGGGAATTTTGTGATTTTGCTACCAAGTGTTTATGCATGTATGTGTTATCCTTGCTAGTTACTTGCACATATAAGTCCTAGTGGTCAAAAAGATTGCAATAGTGAGTCAAAAACAAGATGAGGGTTTTAAGGGTTCATGTTTATGTGTCTTGAGTCAAAGAAACATGGTATGGTGTGGTTTAATGAAAGGTGTTGTACATTGACCAAGTTGTAAGTTTTCTTTCATTTTTCTTGTATAACTTTGTATACATTGAAAGAATTTCGGCCAAAGAGTGATATAAGTGAGATATTTTTGTAACTTTTATGTATTGGGTATAAAAGTGGGTATTTGTTGAAGCGTAGAAAAGTTTTTGTGGTTCCGGGAGTGCCTAAACGTAATTTATCGCGAAACGTATACACTTTACGTAACCGATAAAAATAAAATGAACAAAGACCATAATTATTCTCAAAATAATTACTTAACCCTTGCTTGATGTAAACATTTAATTGTTTGATGCCTGTTTACATTGAACGCTAATTTTTAGCTTACGCGATTTTTACTTAATACATAAAATTAAAAGTAAACGCGTACAATACTAAAAATAAATATTAGGTTTATCGACGTCGTCAATGACTTGAAAACACGAGGTGTTATATCTAACATTAGTACAGAACCTTCTAAATTAGTGTCTGAACCAGTTGTCAATGAATCAAATATAGAAGTTTAACCTAAGGTTTGGTCTGATGCTCCTATCATTGAGGAGTATGAATCAGACAGTGATGATGAGTGTGTGACTGTACAAACTAAAGGACTTGATACACCTAGTTTTGCTAACAAGCAAGTAAAAACTCCTAGGGAAAATGTTAAGAATCAGTCTACAAATAGTCAAAAACCTAAGGTTAACAACAAAGAGTTGGGAAATGAGTCTAATGAAAGAGCATGTTTTGTCTGTGGGAGTTTTAGTCATTTAATAAGAGATTGTGATTATCATGTTAAACTGGCTAAACAAGTTGAATTAAACAAACAAAATATGTCTAAGGGTAATAGTACTGGGGTGAGAAAACCAAGATGGAACAATGTTCAAAGGGTAAATCAACAAAATCAATTTGTAACTTTAGCAGTACAAACAAGAACTGGAATTAATCCAGTTAATACTGCTAAAGCTAGCAGTACTAAAAAAGTTAGTACTGCTAGACAAAATGTTAACAGACAGACAGTACTAACTAGCACTGCTCTGAAAGATAATACTGTTAAGCCCTTTGTGAATGATGTTAGACCAGCAAATGTATTTCACAAAACTCATTCACCATCAACAAGGCCTTTCAAAAGAACAACAGTACAAAGAACAAGTTTTTCAAACCAAAAGGTTTATACTGTTAAGGTAAAAGAAGTTAGTACTGTTGGGGGAAAATGGGACACTGCTGTTAATGTTGGGTTTTATGATCTAATTAACAATTAAATTAACACGAGTACGCAGCGGAATAAATGGTCACGTGTAGAACACATTATAGTGTGGAGAGATTTTTAGGGTTCTTAGAGCGTAGAACATACATTTGAATGGAGACGAGGGTCTCCTAAATATAGGGGTAAAACCCTTAAGACCTTTCGTGTCCAATTAATAAACTGATAACATAATTACCTCATAAGTAACGGTCATATTAATTATGGGATAAGTAACAGTCATATTAAATTATGGATAAGTAAACAGTCATATTAAATTATCCATTAAATGGTCATAATAGAGTCAAAATATGACTCACCTTGGTCCACGACAAGCGTCATGCGGCGCTATGTTCTAAGCGACCACTCGGCCCAGACGTGGTCCGTGACCACGACCTCGCTAGCCCCATAAGCGATAGTACATAGATCGGGTGCCCATATTCGTAGAAATGGTCGGGACATACTATGGTCAACATGTCTCTCCCAGTCTGTAATGATTTGGTTCTTGACCATGTTATGCTAGACTTATGTTATACGTCTTCAGCAAGTAAGCTCATAATCGTATAAATAGATCGGGCCATACTATACGGTTACATGTCCCCCAGTCTAGTATGTAGACATGCTTGCAACACTGTCGTGCTCGTTGAATTTTTCAAGACCCTCACAGATCTTTAGACCGTGCAAATTGTGCATACAATGGGCCTTACCCATATACATATGTTTGGGTGATAGTAAAGCTCATATCTTGGTTATCGCCGAGTCAGAACGTTAAGGACTCCCGTAAGAACGAACAATTATTTTTTATAGTCGGGTAACACTAAAGCATTGCCAGTAACCATTCTCGTTCAACACTCTTAAGAGAGGATGATAAGAATTCATAAGAGTGGAGATGATCTCCATATATTGCGCGGATATTTCATCCGTCTTGCGCGACGTCGTTGTCCGACTTGGTGGACGCGTCGTCGCGTGCTTTAAAAGGGATGTGACCGTTTCGTCCGAACTTTAAGTAGTGCGGACGTTCGTCAGTCTTGCGCAGAAATAATTCATCCGTCTTCGCGGGACAGTGGTTTGTCCGTCTTAAACCGTCACACCGTCAGTCCGTGCTTTAAAAGGGTGGACGCTTTCGTCTCGTCTTTAATAGTGTGCGGACTGTTTTCGTTTGCCGTCTTGCGCGACATTAATCCGTCTTGCGCGGGACGAGTTGTCCGTCTTTAAAAGGCGGTGGATAACGTTTTTCATCCGTCTTTAAGAGTGCGGGACGTTTCGTCCTTCTTGCGAGGACATTATTATCCGTCTTGCGCGGACAGTGTTTCCGTCTTATAAAGGGTGGACGTTTTCGTCCAGTCTTTAAGAGTGCGGACAGTTTGTCGTACCGCTTAGCAGCGGACATATTAATTCCGTCTATGCGCGGACTGTGTTTGACCGTCTATGGAATTTATCAATACAAGAAAACTTGTGTGCGCAGTGTTATGGGTGGACATTACAATTACATGCGGGCGTACCGCAATACATATCTAAAGTCAATTGTGTTTAACTAGCTAAGTTGTTAAACTATGCACGTGTGTGCGGTTACTGTTAGCACGCCTGTTCGTGAAGACTCGCGCAGAACTTACTCCAACGTCTTGAAGAAAAGGATGTTTAAACAAGGGTATAACGTGATCCGATTTGATAATGGGTTTGCAACCGCTCTTACCAACGACTAAATTTAGAAGTTCACTCATCCTTTTCTCCTCAGGGATTATAGTGCATGCACGCCACGTATGCAAGAGTTACCAACGAATGGTAAATTGAATTGTTTACGCGAGTGCGAAGGTAAAGTTAAAAGTAAATAAACTATAACAATATTTAAAAACACATAATTTATAATAAATATATTGAATTGGCCGGCGTAGGCTAAAGCTTGGCCCCTGCGAAATTTTATTAATACTTGTCAATGTTTTTATTTTAAAGAAAGAACATTCCAAAACATAAAAAAATACATTGAACATTAAAAAGGGCGCTTACTAATAGCGAGGGATCAAGCGTAGGCGTGCCTGTTAAAGGGTGGCACCGGCTTGAGTTGTAGATGTTCCTGTGCGAGGGTAGTTCTCCTCGCGCGTCTGATGCGGACATATAATCCGACATCCCTCCCATTGGAGAGACCTTAAAATATGAAAAAGAATCGTCGCGACAAGATAATGCGGACCGAACCGAAAGTATAAATAAGATAAACGAGACGAGATGATCGCGACTAATAAGGCAAAAACTTTTATTTAAAAAAAACAAAAATGTGTAACATCATGTTACCAATATTAAAAAAAAGATATGTAATCTTTATTCATGGAAAAAATAGTGGTAATAGCTGTTAAACCAATTTAAAAAGATATGTAAAATCTCTTAATATCCGGAATATTTGGGATAAACGCATAAGTTTATTGTTTTGGTAAAAACAATTTGTTTACCCAATTAGAAAGTGCATATGTAAAAACAAAAATGTTTATGTGAATGATTTGTTGGCGCAGACATAGATTGTTGGGACGCGACATGAATTTTTATGCGTACCAAAAAAGTAAATATAAAAAGATGGGCGCGACATAATTTGTTGGCGCGACAATAATTTTTTGGCGCAACATATTTTGTTGGTAATATATTAAAACACATTACAAAAGATGGGCGTATTGTGGAAATCGGAATAATATATATCCTAATATTGTGTGATTTGTGTAAATCAGTTTTTCTTTTAAAGACGCATAGACAAAATGCGTTAACCAAAAAGCAAAAAAAATAAGAAAGGTTTTAGAGTTACCTGACTATTGGTTGATTTTGCTTTTTGATAATATGAAGCATGAAACATAGTTTATTTCATGTCCCACGGAAGTCGCCAAACTGTTGATAACAACAGTTGTGGCTTTACCCTAAGATCAGGACCCGAATTAGGTATAATTTGGGTTGCTTGGCTCAGGCTCTTGCACCAAGTGAATCTTGAATGTGAGACCAGCCCACAAGAGAAAGAAATGGGCATATGCATTCCACCAGGACAAGGCATCGTCAGTTAAAGTACCAGTAGCAAATGTTACTTTGTTTTCTTCAGCACATCTGCTATGAGAGAATATTGATTCGGTTCGTTCAAACCAAAAAATAAGGCCTACTGCTCCTTCCGTACCATTAAAGTAGAAAGGTTGATAGCTAATGAACTCTTTGTAGTTTCCCATTTTCACTGCAGGAGTTACAATAGGATTGGTGTTCCTATTGGGATTACTAGCACTTACCATTGTCCCAAAATTTGAGCTTCTAGAGCCGAGGTGACACTATCAGCAACTAACTTTCTAATGGCATCTTGAGTCATAGCCAATGCTTCCATTGTTGATGCTCTTTTTGGAGGCATTGTATCAACAAAAGATAACACGTAATAAGAATGATATCACAAGTATAATGCTTGTTCTTCTTTAAAATGATTAAAGAGAAATGCTTATTTTTGAAATGCTTAAATGCTTCATTTAAGCATTTTTAACAATGATGATATCTAAAGGTTATGGTATGATAATGAATGTACGATGGATGAATGATGAATGAATGATGAATAATGATGAGATGAATAAAGTGGTAAGAAACAACAAGGTAGATAACGGGATTACCTTTGTATTTAAGAATAACTTGCCTTATTACTATACATAGTCAAGATTTTACAAGTGTTTTTATTTATACCACACATCCCGTGGCTAGGTTAAAGCTAAAAACTAAAATTTAAACTAGAAACTGGATGATCATTCCATGCGGTTCTGGAGTTCGATGATGGAGTTCATGAGATTTTCTATGTCTGCTTGGTGACGAGTTTCCATGTCATTGATAACTTCTGCTAATTCAGCGATTCTGTAGCGAGCTAAGGAAATCTTATGGTTGGATCCTATTTGCTTTCTCTGGAGTTTGGAAATCTGAGTATGAGCTTGCTGAAGTTCGGCTTCCAGAGCATCAAAATCTCGTTGAATAATTACAGTTCCTTTTCCGAGGCCTTCGATTCCATTTTCAATATGCTCGATACGTTCGATGGGGATTGCATCTAGGCTATTTAAGATATCCAGGATTTGTTCTTCATGACGCTCGATAGTTGACTTTTGAGAGCTTTCGCCAATCTCAAAAGTTTGAGGTTGGAACGGGGTAGAAGAAGATGATTTTGTTGGTGAAAGAAGTCCTTCTGGAAGAAAGAATTCTTGAGGTTTAGGAGGTATGATAATTGGAGGCGGGATTGGTGATTTTTCAGTATAGAAAGCTTGTAAAACCTTCATGTAAGGATCATCGGGAAATAACGAAAGGGTCGGTGAAGCTAGCGGGACAATTCCAAATGAATTGGAAGCACTAGAGTAAGTTTTCCCTGGAGAGGCCGGGACATAATCCGGAGAAGCCGGGGGAACATAGTTTGGGAAATTGGAAGAAAAGGCATCCTCCAAATTGGCAGTAGGATGGTCGGGGGAAGACATCGTTCTGCTTAACAACCCAGCAGTAAATAACATAAGTTATTTATTTAGTAATATAATAGTTATGTAACTTTACATACCATTCCGGGAGATATAGCGGCACGGAGGACTTTCTTGGATGGAAAAAGAAAAGTAGTTATAGTTAAGGTTTTAACCTTGTTCTCTATAACGTTGGCTCTTGATACCAAATCTGTAACACCCCCATTTTTACATATAGCAGCGGAAGCTAATCTGGGGTATTACTTCAAGGTACAACAGTCATAATCATAGAAAACGAATCAAAAAGAGTCGTTTTTGAAAATAAGTTATCATTCATTATTTCTTCAGAGTTTTTACAAACGAGAGGTTCCCAAAATCTATACAATAAAGTTTGAATGATAACGGTTTTTCCATCTTCATGTCCTCGCCACTCCGTGCCATTAGTTACCTGAGATAAAACATGCTAAAAAGTCAACACAAAGGTTGAGTGAAATCCATAGGTTTAAGTAATATAATTTGAATGCAAATGCGATATTTGGGTTACGTTGATATACACCCAGTATTGAAAACATATTTATTATTGCCATTAGCTCATGAATCCGAAGCCTTAGGGTATGGTGATACGTTATAGCCCCTGCGGGTACCTTTGCCAAAATACCCGCGTAATTTCTAATGATGTGCAATTGGTTACACGTAACTGGGTACACCAACGGGGAGTCATTCGCGCTTACTACGGAGAGTAATTAACGGTTCATGATTATGGGGACTTAAAGGCAAAGCAGTTACTTAGGCAATAGTAAATTGAAATAACATACATAAATAATTGCATTCATGTTTATAGCATGTATCCCCCTCGCGGGTTTATAAAAAGATTGAAATGCGAGGCTATGAACTCACCTGAACAGTTATAGGGAAATTGATAGCAAATGTATATGAAATGAAAGTAACGGCTGGTTGGGTGAATATGTAAGATTTTACATTGATGTCGGTTTTGATATTCAAAAATTATCATAACACCGTTCGGGCCATCAGTAATTCAAAGTCATTCATAAAGCGTCTTGAGGAGAGCTAGGGAAACTTTAAATCGTAAACCCAAAAACTCGGTCAGAAACTTAATACCAAGATTGAAAACTCCTTAATATGAAGCTCCCTAGTATTGTGGTATGATATGGATCCGGGACATGATTTTTGATAAGCCATCGATGATGAATGATATAATAGTTATAACATAAGTAGTTTAAGCATTTCTTCAATATCTGGAAATGTTATGCATCGTCAAGCGGTTAATTAAAGTTATGTCATGTAATGTTTTGAACATGTTTTATACTTTTTCCAATTGTTAATTTTAGTCCCTTGAGTTTGAAGTAGGCAGAATATACCCTGACAGTTTGCACTTTTACGACTTTTGGTCCCTAAGTTAAAAGATATACCAAGTAAACCTTGTACTTTAAAAAGTGACATAATAGACCCTTGTAGTTATAACTTTGATAAAATGACACTTTTAGTCCTTTTAGTTATAAGTTTCTGAAAATTATGATATATACCCCTTGCATGGATTATAATTACAAAACATGTCCAAATTGCCATGCAAGCTTATTTTAACATTTCAATAGACATTTATAAGTTATAATAAACTAAAATACGAAGATTTAACATAACGCAAGTTTAAAATAACGATTCGTTAAGCTAGAAAGTAAAACGGGTCAAATTAGGGTTTTAAAATGAAAACGCGCGGGTTTTAAGCTCAAATTCTTTCATGACTTATCAAAGTACTTATTTTAATGTTAGTTAAGCTTATTGGGATATATTATAACAATAGTTTACAAGCTTAGCTTATAGATTAAGCAAAAACATGAAATTAGGGTTTCGGGTGTACGGTTTTGGATCAAAAAGTATAACACATAGGTTTTTGAGTTCAAAGCTTTATATTATGATCTTCGCATGATCATATGAACATATAAAGGTATGAATACAGAATATAAGCTTAGAGAACCTGGTCTTGAGCTTATAGCTTAGAAACGGGTCAGAATCGGGACTTTTAGCTTCGTACGCCTAGAATAACGACTCCCGGGCTTCGTTTCTTGGTTTCTTTTGCTTCATTTCTATACTTGAGCCTTCTTAAGATCACTCAGGATCTATTAGAGCAAAGGATTGCTTCTATGTAAGGGTTATAGAGGAGGAAGTGGGGGATGAAGAAAAATGAATAGTTTAGGTAGCTATTTATAGGTAAAATGACCCTTAAGCTTCAAGGAACTTGTATGATCTGGTTATGACACATAAGAGACCTAGAGGATGATGATAAGGGGATAGTAGGTGTGTTGGTTAAGCTAGAAACTAGCTTTGGTGAGGTGTATACCTCATTTCTTGCCGTGGCTAAACAAGAAGAAAAAGGAAGTCCATGTGCCATTTTTAAACTATATAAGGTAAAGATATTTGTGTGATGTGCTTGTAAACTTCTTAGGAATGAAATAGCTTAGTCATGGAGGTGCTTGATTGCCATAAAAATAGTTAAAATGGGTCATTTTGCAAGGGTTTGTATTTCGGGTTCATTTAGGGTTCATAAGGGTTCGGGTTGAGTTTTCTAGCTTGTAATTCGTGTACATTTGATTAAGAATGTTAGGTTACTGATCCTAAGACTTATTTTAAGGATTATAATCAAAAGTTGATAGGTGGTTTGGGTTAAAATGGGTAGAAAATTAGTAAACGGGTCAAAATCACAATTAGGGCACAATTAGGGTTTATAGTTTTATTTCTTGTACATTGTTGTTAATATGGTGAAATGATGATGTAAAGTGATTGAAAATGTTGTAATTTATGTTATTACAACTTATTTAAGTATTGGTTTATGTTTACAACGGATAAAAACGAAGAAACGAGTCATGGTTCAGAAACTAGCTCGGTTTTAGGGTTTAGGGTTTTAAATTAGGGGTTTGAGTTTAAAAAGATGTATGAAAGCTTATGAATAGAATAATTAGGGTTTACACCTTGTATATTGAGTGTAGTAGCTTGCACACAAGTGATGGTGAAGAAATTAGAATGAAAACGGAGGTAAAACGGCTATTTTGGAGATCATGCTTAATGACTTGTACATTGAGCTTTTAGAGACTTGTACTTTGACTTGAAGAGATTTTATATTTCAAATGAGATGTTATATTGCTTGTACATATGCTTTAGTAGCTTGTGCATTCACTTTAGATGTTAATCCTTCATGGAATTAGGGTTTAGAGGCATCCGATAACGGTTTAAAGCCCGTTTTGATATAACGTTGCGAATGGTACATTATAGGAATAATGTACTTTGTAAAAATGATATTATGATATTGACTTGATATATTATGATGATTGCTTGACATATATGAAGATAGGATTGTCATAGATAGGTTGCGTGAGCTCGTCTACTTTAGTTATGACATACTGAGATATATAAGTAATGTAATAAAGCGAAAAATTTCCCTGAAAAAGGTGAGTTCATATATAACTGATAGATTGTACATCATCTAACTTAATAGATGGATATTTACATTTATGAAAATTATGGGTTGTTATAGCTCATCAATCTGGTGGTCTTTAGTTCGAAGCACGAAAGGTTGCCAAACTAGAACATAGTAACATAAATGTATTATTTAGGTAAAGCTATGCAAACTCCTTTGCCCGCTCTAGACATGTCTTATCCATGAAAAAGCTTAGCAAACCGTTCCTTCATCATATCAACTTCTACAAACCATGAAAAATCAAACACAATATTACAATAGCCATTGCTCCACAGTTACATCAATTAACCTTACCAATCTCTTATTAATGAAAATCCTCGCTTCAGCATACATTTTCTCACACTCATCGTACCACAATTTCCTTTCATAAACATCAAGGTTCCCATTATCTAAATCTTCCATTTGTTGCTCAACACTTGAGGAATAAGAAAGTTTAGGAATTTTTACCTCATAAGTAAACAAATCGTCATCCATTCTACTTAATCGGTTGAATTCATTGAGAATCGTCCCAAGAGGTGTATCACAAGTAAACAAATCATCATCGATCATGAGTAACCCTAATATTTTGGATTCTTCCTTAATTACCTTCATCTTGGCTACTAAAAAGAATCATAGAATCGTTAGAAGAATAAGTTTCGGAGAAGGTATATATAGATAATTAAGCATGAAATCCGAATATGAAACACCGACTCTGCTGCTGTATCAGATAATCGATATGCCGTATTCAATTGACTGAATACGCCGTATTGACCGGTTGAATACGAATACGTTGTACTAGTTACGAAAGGGGGATAAGCCGTATTCAACTAGATGAATACGTCATATCAGTTGTTCGACCAGAACAGTAACTAGAAGCGGTGCTAAAAAACTTGATGTGTTGTTGTGCGTAGGTAATTTATTATTCAAGTTTTATTATTTATATTTTGCCGACTTTACCTATTAACAAACACTAACTGGCAGTGTACCCGATCAGTTGTAGGTTTATAGGTAAGTAGGGTGTCGATCACAAAAAGCGAGTGTTAACACTTAAATCTATTAGTATTTTAGTTATTTAAGTTAGTCCTAGTCTATTCTATGTTAAATCTAACTTAAACCTAAACTAACGTAAGGGGGTGATTTTAGCCTGAGAGACTGGCACGGGTTTTGGTTTACTTAAACTAAGAGAACGTCGATTAACACATACAAGTTGATAGATAGAAGATAAAGAAGCGGTCGAGCCTAATGTAAGAAAAACGTACTAACCATGTTTAATATAATATAATATAGGTTTTGGTTTATAAGTGCAATGATTGTCTTATCACGTTGTTGATATACCATTCCTAGATTTAGGTGGTACTTCTTCCTAAAACCTAGATCTAGCAATTTTGTCACAATTAATTACATCCGCATAAAGTACTCAGGGTTGATTATAATCTATCTTATGACACAATAATGGTGATCTTATCGAATCCTAGCTCATCAAGACTTTACTAACTTACTGCTTAATGGTTCTTTATATACTAGTAGTCCACTATTCATATCTTTACCCAAGGAATCAGAACATTATTTGTAAATCCCAGGTCACATGCTAGTCTAACTATTCACTAAACCAAGGGAAAAGACAGGTCAATATTTGTGATCCTATTACTCTAGATATATAAATCGCAGATATGGATAGCTATCCCGGCATCTTGCTAACACTATATTTGTATTCTTAGATCCAGTTGAATGATAGGTCGCATACTTAAGCACATAAACGAGTATAAATTGATAAACATAAAACAACTCACAACGAATAAGCATACAATCTTAAATAAATAATCCAAACATTAAATTATCATCAACATGGCTAATACCTAAAGGTATTAGCCAGTAGCCATTGTAACTATACAAATGTCATAACTGAACGATTAAGGTAAACTAAACAATAATGAACGATATTAACCTAACGCGTATTTAGAGTATAGAAATTACAAGAGTTTTTCTATGAATTGAAATGCTTTGCAGGACCTTCTTGGCTTCTCTTCTCTTCTGAAAATCAAACTTGGTAGTTAATGCCTCTTCTCATATTTTGTACTCTCCTAAAATTCATAGGGTTCGGTATTTATAGAGTTTTGAATTTAGTCGATACGCCGTATTGAAAGAGTTCAATACGGCGTATTGGGGTTCCTTAGCTTGGGCTCCACGATTATTATATTCCATAATATTCCATAACTTGTACTTGAATATGGCGTATGGCTTTCTTCTGGATACAACATATAGATCTTTCATTCGTAGACGCTGAGTGAAGTTCAGGGCACGGATACGCCATATCTTTGTCTTTCTTGATGGGTACGGCATATTGATTGTCAAAACAGTAATGTTCACATTTCTTCGTATAAGCTCCAAAATGCATGCCTTTTAACATAACTTCACCAATTACTCCATAATTACTACAAATAAAATCTTTAAGCAATTAAGTACCAATTCATGCAATAACTATACAAAAATGGGTAGAAACATAGGATAAATGATACTATAAATATGACGTTATTTGATGTCATCAAATATCCCCCCACTTGAATCCTACTCGTCCTCAAGTAGACTTTAGAAAACTTATGAAAATGTATCCCAAACCAAGGTTTAATATTTTTCCTTTAAGCAATTTTTTGTTTAATTACTAGAACATAACCAAACACCTCACGAAATAGGAAAATGAAAACACTCAAATCACTCATCTAATCTATGTGGTAACATTTAAGTAATTCGTTCAATTGCTCAGTCATGACGAGTATTCTATCATAAGCTTGGCAAGGATACACATCTCCACCACTAAAGCTAATGAGCAACAAGTCTAAAAAGGTACATTGGGTTAAGGTTTAGGGGTTGATCATTCTTTCTAATATCTATCGATACCAATATTCCAGAAAAGGTGACAAAACCATAAATGCACGCCCAAATCTATGACCGCGACACTTGTGATTGCTCACTCCTTAACTCGAATAAGCCAAAGAATATGACTAGCAATCTTCACCAATAGTAGTAAACCAACAAGGGCGACAAAACCACACATACACAGACAAATCCATGAATGTGACATATGTGATTGTGCACTCCTTTATTGGCGGCAAAACCATACATACACATTCAAATCCATGAATGAGACACATATGATTGCTCACTCCCTCATTCCAGCAAACCAAAGGTTAGGGATTAGCTATGGGAAATATATAATTGGTGTAACTAAAAAAACAAAACAAATAGATTAAGTCCAAACAAATAAGGAACAATGTTGCTAGCTACTTTCCCGACCATACCCATGAAAAAGACACAAAATCATAGACTAACTCGCGCTTTGATAGACACGAATTAGACTCATAGATTTCTTGATCATAGATCAATATAAACAAACCTTAGTTTGCGTTTCCGTAATGGCCAACTCCCAAGCATCCATAATATAATATACAACAATAGTGGCGATATCTACCACTTGATACAAAAAGTACATAGTTGGTTTATATTGTGACCAAATATACAAGTTGGTTTATATTGCGACCAACTAGAAATAATATACAACAAAACTTTACATCGTTGGTTTATAACACGTACCAACGAATAATCGCTCATCATAAATAATATAATCGGTTAAGTTTAGACGAATCGATTATCTAACAAACTTTCCATTTTTCTCACTTTTTTGTATTTTTGTATTTTTTTCTATTTTTTTCATCATAAACATAAAACGAAATTGGGTGTAAAATTTCACCACTTCATGAACATGATAAATATGGATTCTATTTTCGATCATACTAGTGCAAGTAGTAAACATGCGAAAAATAAAAAACTACTACTTTCACATTCTCATAGCATTGTATAATTTTTCGACCAACCATAGATAGAAAATACGCACACGAACACAGGAAATACAATACTTTACATAAAAGCAACTAGCAACCGAATAAGGACTTAATCTACAAGGTAGGCTCATGTGTAAGGGTGTAACGAAACAAATATTCGGTGGTGTAAGAAAATAAAAGGAATGGCTCAGCAGGTTTTTCTAGGTGTATCTTACTCTAAAAATGAGAGTAAACAAAAGGGTTTATACGAGGGTTAACTAACCGATGTGGTTAGTTAATATCACAATATGTATAGGCTTTTTGGTGTAATCCTAGAAATTTATCAGTTTAGAAAGGTCACTCCATTTATTAAAATAGTGCTTATTATTGTGGTCTCAAGTAGTATACCAAGCCAAGTTTTAAAGCTTACTACAGTCACCGGCACACTCATATTTTTATAGAATTTAGGATAAAAATTAGGAAATAGATAAGGTAAAATCTCACAATATAGAATTAAAGGGTTATGTGTGCGGGACATAACTAATAATTCATAAAAAAAATGCTAAATTTTTTTTAATGTTGAGTGTAAAATTAGGCATATTAATGTAAAAAATAAGACATAGTATGATCTAATTATCCTCCTCCCACCTTTGAGATATACAACGACCTCGTTGTATAAATATAACATAAAAAACAGAAAATTAATGAATTAGAACAGAAAACTCCCCTGAGATTTGCTCGGTATGATCCTCCATGTTGCGTATACGAGCAATGATGTGTGTTGTAAATGCGTCTGAATACCAACATGACTACAACACACATAGAATTCCAAAAAATAAGCACACCAAATTCTTCATCTCGTTCAGTAGGTTCATGTATTAATGCTCAGAAAACAAAAAAATATATCCCGAATAATCGTCGTTATAAAACAAACCTAAAACGAAAACTAATTAAGTACAAGAAGTCCGATACTCGTATCCATGTTTTAGGATACGCCGTATTGAAACATGTATTAAAAATCCTAAGTACGGGTCAGAGGTCAAATACACTGTATTCGTTTAACGAATACGCCGTATCGACAAGTCTGGCAATAAAGTTTTAAGTGCAGAAAAAGAAAAACTGGATAACGTCTAAATAGTCAATACGCTGTATCCATTGAAATTGGATACGCCGTATAGACAGTCTGGGAACACAGACTTGATAACAAAATTAAAAATACATTTCGGGTTGTCTCCCGACAAGCACTTTTATTTACAGAAAAATCTTTAAGTTAGACTTGTTTCCAGCTTTACTTGGTACGTGTCACGGACCATCCTTCGTCCTTCTTTCGGAAAATATCATGGTAGACTGGAGATACGTTTTCTTCGGTTCGAACCCAAATGTCATATTCGTATTCATTGATTGCGACATATTCCTCCTCTGGCCCGAATGAATATTTAACTACCTCGAACTTTTCCGATTTGCATGTTGGTGGTTTCACGTAAGGAATTCCAAGTAGCTTGCATCTTCTCTCCTTTGATCTTTCTTCTTATTCGTTAACATAGTAAGGAGGGTCTTTTCAAATCAAGTAATCTTCTAAATCACTGATGTCATCATCGTCATCCTCCATAAGCTTGTGTTCATCAAACCATCCTTTATTCTCTTAAGTTTCGTAATCATTGTTTGTTCCTGCATGATCATTAAATATCTTAGAAACATCAAGATAAGGGTTATAATTAGAATTAACATCCGCTCCTAGGTGGTTTGCATGCTCAAAATCCCCCCATTTGTTACTATGCGAATAATGGGTTTTAGCGTTGTCACTTGATTCTTCCTCCATATTCATTGACTATTCTAATATAGCCTTACAATTCAAAGCTTTATCTTTTAATTCACCGTCTTCAAGATTTTCGTACCATTCATAACTCTTGAAGTAAATCATGTCCCCACTCCTAATCACTTTGGGTAAATCTCCACCATTGCAATATTTTTTCCTTTTTCCAATTGCAAGTGAGCCACTTAGCATGTCCATTCTTTAAGCAAAACGGCTTGCAAACATGTTTAATATTGTCAATATGTTCCATCCAAGGTCCATAATCCAACCATGGCATATTAGCCACCCATGGAACGTCTTTGTTTCATTCATATATCCAAGCATTTTATATTCATCGTAAGTCTTGAATCTGGAATATCGTTAGTGAGTACATCCACATCAATCTTAAGCAGTTAATTAAATTCCTTGAATGCTTCACATAGAGGTGTTTCGAACTAAAATATGTCGGTTTTAATACTGAAAATTTCGGCAATCTCATTTCCTTTAATTAGGTTTCCATCTCCAAGGTTAGAAAGCTCATCATCCGTTATCACCTCTTCATCATCCCCTCTTGTCCAAAAAATCCATAACGCATTCTTCGTATACCAATCCATCGTCATATAATTACTAAACTTCAAAGCCAACCATTCACCAAAATCAACATTTGATGGATCGTATTCCCTACCGGCATCAAGCCCATATACCTCTTTTGTTTCTTAATTTCCATGTATTCTTCTAATTGCTTTTTGTAACTCTGGATCAACCATGTAGCAATCACACTCTCCTTAACATCATTACTAACATCATATAATCACCGTATTTCAAATTTAGCCATTGCTACATAGTTACATCAATCAACCTTAACAATATCTTATTAAAGAAAATCACCGCTTCAGCATACATTTTCTCATACTCATCGTAACACAATTTCCTTTCATAAACATCAAGGTTCCCATTATCTAAATCTTCCATTTGTTGCTCAACACTTAGGGAATAAGAAAGCTCATGAATTTTTACCTCATAAGTAAACAAATCGTCCTCCATTCCGCTTAATCGGTTAAATTCATTAAAAATCATCCCAAGAGGTGTATCACAAGTAAACAAATCATCATCGATCATGAGTAACCCCGGTATTTCAGATTCTTCCTTAATTACCTTTATCTTAGCTACTGAAAAGAATCATAGAATCGTTAGTAGAATAAGTTTGGGAGAAGGTGTATATAGATAATTAAACACGAAATCCGAATATGAAAAACCAACTTTGTTGCTGTATCAAATAGTCGATACGCCGTATTCAATTGATTGAATACGCCGTATTGATCGTTTGAATACGAATACGCTGTACTGGTTACGAGAGGGGGATACGCCAAATTCAACGAGGTGAATACGCCGTATCGGTTGTTCGACCAAAACAGTAACAAAAAAGAAAACCAATGCAGAAAAACACAAATATGCAAAATTATACAATGCAAACTAATCTACTGACACAAATAATTAAGATACAGAATTATACAAATAAATTACACTAAACTAAAAATACCAATAAACAAGAATTAAACAAACTCACTCCCTGACAGCGGCACCAAAAAACATGATGTGTCGTTGTGCGTATGTAATTTATTATTCAAGTTTTATTATTTATATTTTGCCGACTTTACCTATTAACAAACACTAAAGGGCAGTGTACCCGATCAGTTGTAGGTTCATTGCTAAGTAAGACGTCGATAACTAAGAGCTAGTGTAACACTTAAATCTATCAGTATTTTAGTTATCTAAGTTAGTTCTAATCTATTCTATGTTAAATCTAAGTTAAACCTAAACTAACGCAAAAATGACTGTCACGGGTTTTGGTTTACTTAAACTAAGAGGATGGCGATTAACACACACAAGTTGATAGACAGAAGATAAAGAAGCGGTCAAGCCTAATGTAAGGAAAACGTACTAACCATGTTTAATCTAATATAATGTAGGTTTTAGTTTATAAGTGCAATGATTGTCTTATCTCATTGTAGATATATCATTCCTGATTTAGGTGGTACTTCTTCCTAAAACCTAGATCTAGCAATTCTGTCACAATTAACCACATCCGCATAAAGTACTCATGGTTGATTATAATCTATCTTAGGAGACAATAATGGTGATCTTATCAATCATAGCTCATCGAGACTTTACTAACTTACTGCTTAACGGTTCTTTATATACTAGTAGTGCATTGTCCAGATCTTTACCCAAGGAATCAAAACGTTATTTGTTAATCCTAGGTCACTTGCTAGTCTAACTATTCACTAAACAAAGGGCAAAGACATGTCAATATTTGTGATCATATTACTCTAGATATATAAATCTCATATATAGAGAGCTATCCCGGCATCTAGCTAACGCTCTATTTGTATTCCTAATTCTAGTTGAATGATATGTCGCATACTTAAGCACATAAACGAGTATAAATTGATAAACATAAAACAACTCATAACGAATAAGCATACAATCTTAAATAAAGAATCCAAACATTAAATTATCATAAACATGGCTAATACCTAAACGTATTAGCCAATAGCCATTGTAACTATACAAATGTAATAGATGAATGATTAAGGTAAACTAAACAATAATGAACGATACCAAAAACTAAACGCGTATTTAGAGTATAGAAATTACAAGGTTTTCCTATGAATTGAAGTACTTTGCAGGACCTTCTTGGCTTCTCTTCTCTTCTAAAAATCGAACTTGGTGGTTAATGCCTCTTTTCATATTTTGTGCTCTCCTATAATTCATATTAGGATTCGGTATTTATAAAGTCTGGAATTTAGTCGATACACCGTATTGAAAGAGTTCAATACGGCGTATTGGGGTTCCTTGGCGTGGGCTCCACGATTATTATATTCCAGAATATTCCATGACTTGTACTCGACGTATGACTTTCTTCTGGATACGGTGTACAGATCTTTCCTTCATGGATGCTGAGTGAAGTTCAGGGCATGCATACGCCGTATCTTCCTTGATGGATACGGCGTATGGGATGTCAAAATAGTACTCTTCATAATTTCTTCGTTTAAGCTCCAAAATGCGTGCCTTTTGATTAACTTTCACTCTTTGCTCGATAATTACTGCAAATAACAAATATAAGCAATTAAGTACCAATTCAAGCATAAATAATGTAAAACGAGCAGTTTAACTGGGATAAATGATGCTATAAAATAGACGTTATTTGATGTCATCAGATACCTAATCCTCATCTTCTCTTCTGGTTCCCACCTGATACTTGTGCCTTTACGATGCTTCCATTCTACTTTCACCAACAGGATTACTTTGTTGCGAAGTTGTCTTGATTTCCTTCCTAGAATTGTCACTGGTTCTTCTCGAGAGATTAACTCCGGATCAATCTCTATATCATCCAAAGTGATCACACTTGACTCGTCCGCTAAACACTTTCTTAAATAAGACACATGAAAGGCGTTGTGGATACCTCTCATTTTTTCGGGTAACTCCAAAACATAAGCTACTTCATTAACTAGCTTTAAAATCTTGAACGCTCCTATAAACCTCAGGCTAAATTTTCCTTTGTTCTTGAACCGAAACACACCTTTCCACGGCGAAACTTTTAACATAACGAAGTATCATACATTAAATTTAATCAACCTCCTCCTATTATCGACATAGCTTTTCCAACTATCTTGTGCCTCCTTCAATCTTTCACGAATGATTTTTATCTTCTCGGTTGTTGCTAAAACCATATCCGTACTTGCCAATTCTCTACTTGCCACTGTTTCTGAACATACCAGTGTTCGACACCTTCTACCGTAGAACATTTCATACGGTGGCATTTTGATACTCGTGTGGTGACTATTATTGTAAGCAAATTCTACCAAGGGTATATGATCGTCCCAATTGCCTCCAAAATCAATTACATATGCTCGTAACATATCCTCCAACGTTTGAATCATCCATTCACTTTGACCATCCGTTTAAGGATGAAAAGTTATACTCATATGCAACTTTCTACCTAGCTCTTCTTGAAAATCTTGCCAAATATTAGAAGTAAACGTCCATCTCTATCGAAAATAATAGAAACGGGCACTCCATGACGTGCAACAATTTCGTTGACATAGATTTTTGCTAACTTATGAATGGGCATATTTTCTCGGATTGGGATGAAATTAGCACTCTTCGTCAAACGATCTACTATGACCCAAATTGCATCATGCTTCTTTGTCGTTCTTGGTAGCTTAGTCACAAAGTCCATCGTAATCTTCTCCCACTTCCAAACCAGAATCTCTAACGGTTGAATTTTCCCATACAACTTTTGATGCTTCGCCTTGACTTTTAAACATGTCAAGCACTTCTCAACACACTTTACGCAATCCCTCTTCATACCCTGCCACAAATAATTTTTCTTCAAGTCGAGATACATTTTCGTAGCTCCCGGATGAATATAATACTTTGACTTGTGCGCTTCTTCAAAAAGTAACTCTTTGACATTGCTTCGAAAAGGAATGTAGATTCTCCCTTGTCGAGTCTTAATCCCTCGACTATCATCTTCAAGATGAGGAATATAAGATGCACTACTCTCGCTTTTCCAATTCTCTTCTTTCAACGCTTCCACTTGAGCCGCCTTTATGCTATCGAAAAGATTAGAAGTAATGGTCATTCATAACGAGTGAATTCTCGTAACCTTCTCTCTTTCTTTTCTACTCAACACATGCGCCACCACATTCGCCTTACCATGATGGTAACGAATTTCACAATCATAATCCTTAGGTAAGTCTAACCACATTCGTTGCCTCATATTCAGATCTTTCTTTTCTAAGAAATATTGAAGACTTCTATGATCGGTGTATATTATGAATTTCACATCATAAAGATAATGCCTCCAAATATTTAAAGAAAAGACCACTGCCACGAATTCAAGTTCATAAGTCGGATAATTCTCTTTATGCTTTTTCAATTGTCTCGAGGCATAGGCGATAACCTTTCTTCGTTGCATAAGAACACATCCGAGACCAGAATAAGACACATCGCTATAAACGACCATATCTTTGGTTCCTTATGGTAAAACAAGAATCAGATCCTCACATAACTTCTTTCGCAAGGTGACACAAGCTTTTTCTTGCTCTTCACCCTATACAAAAGGAATATTCTTCTTAGTGAGCTTTGTTAATGATGAAGCAATCTTGGAAAAATCTTGAATGAATCTTCGGTAATAACCCGCGAGACCTAGAAAACTTTGAATTTTGCCAACATTCTTCGGAGCTTGCCAATTCATCAGCGCTTCAATCTTAGCCGGATCAACCTTAAGACCTTCAGAATTTATGACATGAACGAGTAATTGAAATTCTTGTAACCAAAATTTACATTTTGAGAATTTGGCATACAATCTTTCTTTTCGTAGAGTTTATAAAACTTCTCGAAAATGAACTTCATGCTCTTCCTTGCTTTTGGAATAAACGAGCATGTCATCGATGAACAAAATAACAGACTTATCTAAATTGGCCTACACACCCGGTTCATGAGATCCATGAAAATTGCCGGTGCATTTGTAAGGCCAAATGGCATAACAACGAACTCATAATGCCAATAACGTGTCATAAAAGCCGTCTTAGGAATGTCTTCTACTCGGACCTTTAATTGATGATAACTCGAAAGAATATCAATCTTTGAAAACCACTTCGCACCTTGGAGTTGATCAAAGAGATCATCGATTCTTGGTAAAGGATATACATTTTTTTACCATGACTTTATTTAACTCACGATAATCTATGCACATCCGCATACTACCATCCTTCTTTTTAACGAACAAGATCGAAGCTCCCTATGGTGAACTACTAGGGCGAATAAAGCCCTTATCAAGTAATTCTTGGAGTTGGCTCATTAACTCCTTCATTTCGGATGGAGTTAAACGATACGAAGTTTTGGCGATAGGAGTTGCACCCGTAATAAGATCAATTCGAAACTCGACTTGCCTTTCCGGTGGAATACCCGGTAAATCGTCAGGAAAAACATCAAGGAATTCATTGACTATCAGAATGTCTTTTTCACTTTTCTTCTTGAAACTAGTATATATCACATGTGCCATAAAACCATAACAACCATGTGACAAATACTTCCTAGCCTTCATTACGGACCATAATTTAAAATCACCCTTCCTTTTATCGCCATAGATAATGATCTCACAACCTTGAGGATTTACAACCGGAACGAGATTTTGGCTACATGAGATAGTGACATTATATTTATCGAGCCAATCCATGCCGATCACGATATCAAATACTCTTAGCACAATAGGAATCACGTCGATCCTAAAGATACTATCATCGATTTCTATCTCCACATGTGGATACACATTAGACACAACTACAACTTTACTATCTGCTATTTCTACTTCTAAAGGAAATGGAAGTTTATTTGGTGGAGTGGATAGGCTTTTGCTAAATTCGTAAGACATGAAGGAGACACTCGCTCCCAAATCATACAACATATGAGTGGGTATAGAATTAACAAGAATTGTACCTGTAACAACATCGTGCACCAACTTATCTTCTTTGGCGGCCATCACATACACTCGAGCTTTCGGGTTTGGAACTCCCGCCTTTTCCACCATTTCTTCCTTAATTGACTTCAACGGCTTGGCTTCAATAGCCTTCGGGTTTGGGCATTCATTCGACTTGCGCCCTAATTGATTGCAACTATAACACAAGATCATTGGTTTCTTGCAATCTTTGCTCATGTGGTTCAAAGCACCACATTTGTAGCAACCCGGTAAATTTGCCCGACACTCTCCAAGATGAGCTTTATGACACTTTTTACATGGTGTCTTGGTTTGGGTTCCATCACCTCTTCGACTATGATCATGCTTAGGCTTCTTAGTATCCCGATCTCCAAATTCTAGCTTCCTCTTGGTCTTCTTAGCCTCTTATTCTTCTTCCTTAGCAAATCTGCCTCTCTCACCCGCGCTCTACTCAAAAGATCATCTAAGGTAGTGCATTTGAAAAGAGAGATTACCTCTCGGATGTCATCATGTAACATCCTTTGGAATCTTTCGACCTTGAGCTTCTCGTTTCCATGGTATTCGGGACAATAGGGAATCAAATCATTGAATTTATTCCACAATTCATTCACCATCTTGTTTGTTTGCATAAGAGTTTGAAACTCTTCTCGAATTTTATCAACTTCTTCTGCCGAAGCACATTCGACATTAAACAACTCTTTGAAGTCCTTCCATGTACACGATCCTATCCATTCATCACCCTTCTCACAAACCTTTCCATCACACCACATCTTGACACTATCACGAAGAAAATTTGAAGCGAAATTGACTTTGTTCTCTTCTTTGCAACAACTAGTACGGAAAGCCATCTTGTACTAGCAATCGAATTAAGTGTCCTATCAAATTTTAGCACATCACATGCCGTAAAATCACGGTAAGTGGCCATTTCATTCCTAAAGCCTTTCATAATCTCTTCCCTCTTAAACCCTTCTAGCTCTTTTTGAATCACTTCCTTAAGGTTATCAGTTGTACGGCTAATATAGTAAGGCATTACATTCTTAATGGCCTTTCCTACTTGCCTCAATATCATTAAGCTTAAGACTTTTATCTCTTCATCTGTGAACCCTCTAAAGTTAAGGTCCTTGGAACTAGAAGAGGACCCGTTATCATTATCATCATGGTCCACGTCATTAGTCGAAGACTCAACTCCTTTGGAAGTTGGAGCTTTTAGAACTTCCTTGTGACGCGCATTTACCATCCTTTCTTCTTACAAAAACTAAGAATTTAAATTATTAACACATAATCATAGGCTTATTCAATTTCATTAATGACATATCACATTTATGCACTTAACCAATCCTATGCTTACCCTAGGTGTATAGTCTCTACGATTCCAATTATACATACGTATTATATTTTTATCACTACGGTGGCCAAGCGTAGACATAAAGATACTATACACATGTATTTTTGAAAGTCGCATAAACTATACACATACTACCTACGTTATTATTAACGCGCCTACAAGGTCTAAGTCTAGGAAATCCTAACATGACATCCTAAATCTCTTAGACCAAGGTTGTGATACCAAGTTGAAACACCCCTTGAACGACACTAGAATTTTTTTCCGAAAATACTCACATTTGGACTTTACAAACAAACTATAAGAAATTTGAAACATACATCAAAACCATTAACATACACAAGCTCATTAACATTTATAAGAACAATACATGATAACCCAAAAATGAAAACTTGAAGCACGAAAGAGATATAAACATTCTGTAAACAAAGGTCAATATGCCGTATTCATTAACTTGAATACGCCGTATTGAGTCCAAAAATGGATACACCGTATTCAAAATATGAATACTCCGTATTCAAAATATGAATACTCTGTATTGGATCCAGAGTTGGATACACCGTATTAAATAATTTGAATACTCCATATTGGGTCCAAGAACTGAATACGTCGTATTCAATAGCTTGAATATGCCGTATTAGGACCACACATACAGAACTTTGCAGAATTTGCAGAATTCTACAGAAAACCCAAAACCATAAAACCAACTTTTTGTAACAGAGCCAAAACAACCAAAATAATGCATTTAACCACTTTACCTTTGACCACTTAATTCGCCAATATAATTCTTTGACTTTAACAAGTGAATGTGTCATAATGCCCTTAATCCAAACACCCTGAAACCACACATACAACTACATGATCACTTCACTTTTCATTATTCACATAAATAAATGCAAGACTAACATTAGACATATTGACCTCAATGTTTTGACCCCAAAATGATAATGACCCAAGATTTAACACAAGAAATATACAAAAACAAAAGTGGACACTTGGGGCTTCAACTTCAATGTCTCCTTGATCTAAAGATGGTCTTCTACTTACTAAGTTTAAAATTCTACTTTAATAACATCAAACTATCTCTTCTCCTTACCCTTGTCTACTCCACTCGAACCTATAAAACATTTTATAAATTTATCCGTAAGCAAAACGCTTAGTAAGTATATGACATAAACCACATTCATCAAGTTATAACTAGTGATTAAACTAGCTATATCACATCAAGAAGTACATTCATAACATTAAAACATACCTTTCACAAGCATATGATTATGCTAACATTATACATTTACTAGCATTGGATCCAAGACTTAACATTCATAACTCCTTGAAACACTACATCATATTACATCATAATTCAATAAAATTGACATTAGGATAACATTAATAAGTTTAGTCAATATACTTACCTTGATTATGCCTCTAATTTTCCTACTTGAAACTCAAAGCTTGTTCCTCCTTTGCTTCCTATAGGGAATTAACCCTAATAATAACTAATTAGTGTTTAGAATCATAAATTAATAACCTCTAACCATTATACTTAAAATTCATTACATAAACCCTAATTTTTCGGATTGAATAACTACTTACTTGATGAGGGATATGCAATTAGAGACTCCTATTAGCTTGATAACTCTTTCCTCCTTGATCAATTTTACCAAATTAATGAAACCTTAAGTTTCCCTCTTCTTCTTCTTGGTTGGTGTCGACACAAAAAACACACCCACACACAAACTGATTTTTCTAAAAATGTCTAAATAATTTTAGTTTTGTTATTTAATTAGATAATTTTGCCCAATTGGCAAAATTAGCCCTTCAAGTTTTATTCTTCTTAACTTCAGCACTTGTCTATTAACCACTTTACACTTATTTATTTTTAACTTATAACTTTACCATTTTCTTATAAATACATTCTAAACAATTAAATATTATTATATATATATTATATAATAATACCTTGTCGGGCTACAGGTGTTACACAAATAATGCAGTGGGTTTATTTTTGAATGAAAAACCGTCCCTTTGTTTCTCTTCTTGCCTAATCATGCTGTAAGCTTTTGCAACCGTGAGCATTGGGTTCATGAGCAAAATTTTACCTCTAACATTTGAATAACATTTATCTAATCTCAACAAGAATTGAATCAACATTTTCCTTTGATCTCTCTTCATTAATCCTTCCATTTTCACAGATACAAGCACAAACACACATGTATGGTGCCTCTAAAGAATCATATTCCTCCCAAAGACCTTTTAGTTTGTGATAATAGATTTAAATTGCCAAATTGTTTTGGTTTAACCAAACTTAATCATTAGTGAGTTGGTAAACTCTGTGCCCATCTAGTTGATAGTAATGTTTTTACAATTCCTTCCATAGATCACAAGCAGGATTGAAAAAATTTAGTAACTTACTTATCTATTCATCAATGGTATTTAGAATCCATGATATGATCATATCATTTGTTCTTTCCCAAATTGCCCTGTGAATTGAGTTAACAGTAGGTTCTTTAAACTCATCAGTTACTAATTTGAGCTTATTCTCAGCATTCAATGCTATCTTTATTGATCTTTTCCAAGAACCATATTTATCAGACCCAATAAGTTTCTTTGAAATCAGAATAAAACCAGGATGATCATGTTGGTGTAGAAATAAAGGGTGAATGGGTGAATTGGTGTCATCATCATTGATTGATGGTGTGCTTGTGTTTGTGGTTTGGTTTTGAGTAGAATTCACCATGATTGAGTGAAGAGATGATTGGATAATTGATTTTGAGTTGTTAAGTTCATCGGAGAAGATAACCAGAGTTTGTTATTTTTGATCGAAGTTTGTTAGGCAATCATTGAAGTTGTTATGAAGTTGTTGGATCCCATGTATGGCTCTGATACCATAATGAGAAGATACAGATAAAGTGAAATGATCATTTCATTGCATAAACTGAAAATGTGAAAGTACAATCCCTTATATAGGCGGGAAAACAAAAAAACTAACTAACTTTTAAACAAAGAACACGTTTGACTAGCTTTGACTATTTTGCTAAACTATCTACAAAGTAAGAATTACATTACGCTACAATCTAACAAACATTTCTGATGGTGTAAGTAATTTGATGAAATCACAGTTGAGATAATCTTGGGCGTGTTCTTGATTGTGCCTTGAGTATTGCTCTGTTATTAATTTTTGCTATAGCCATTAGGTCTTTAGTATGGACTTTTTGACCCATTCGATTTTTGATCTGGTTTGGTTCATTTGAACCGTGATCAACCATCTTAGACTAGTATGTTTATAAAAACTTTTGTCACCCTTAACATAAACTAGTTCAAATTTTCTGAAAAATAAATATAAGCCAATTTACTAGCATAGCCAGTGGCAAGCTATAAATCATGCATTTTCTTAAGAAGCTCAATGTATTACAATCTCAATGTATTCAATTTACACATGTATTGGACGAGACTTGAACTTACATCCTGTTGGTCGAGAAACATATCAAACGATCACATAGTATCGATAAGCTTGAAACCTTATGACGTTTATAAATTCATACCAATAACAAATTCATTTGACACACAAGTTATATTCCGAATACACGAAGAAACTTAACAAGCAGTGCCATCTCTAGTTTGTGGGAGCCCCATGCACATTAAACAATTTTCTGTAGCATTATATTGTTTGAGCTAGGATCAAATGTGAAATAAAATTAAAATAAAAAGAATGAGAAGTAAACACTGCTTCACAATGCACCCAAAAAAGATAAATCTCTCATAAATTTCACTTTTCATTTGAAATGTGTGACAATAAAAAAACTACAAGAAGCGAATTGACATGACAATTAAACCACAAGGGCCAAAAATGAAAAAAATTATATAAGTAGTCAGTCACGTCTTTCATGATGTAGTAATAAGCTGATGCCGTGTGCGTGTCATTTTACATTTACTAATTTTATCATTTCTTCAACTTGTTTTCTTTTATTTTCTTCTTCTTTTTGTGTGTGCATTTTTCGTGCGAGAAAAGAGACAGAAAAATGACGATCGGAATAATGGAGGTGAACCTGGTGGATGCTCATGGCCTCACTAACTCTGATTTCCTCAGTACGTTCTTTTTTCATCACATTTTTTTTACAAAACTTGTTTTAATATATAGATTGTACTTAAAGTTCTGTTTGTATAAAGTTGTTGCAAATCTTGTAAAATTGAAATGATGATCGAGCTGATCAGGTTTGTTCTTGTGTGTTTCTCATGGTGACCTGACATTCCAGCCTGGATGATTTTCATATCGGTTTTTAGTCATGAAACCACGTTATTTTCATTAGAAAAATGTATTTAATTAGAAAAATGTACTCATGTACAGTTCTGTAGTCATCGTGTATTCCTCATAATGAGCAGTATTTATTAAAACTAGAGGATTACCCGCACGTAGCGGCGATAATGTATAATAATAGCGTTAATTTATTTGTGCAACTTTTTACTATGAATATATGTCTCTAACTAATGCACCGTTTGTCATTTGACACTTTAGATGCATCATTATATTCTCACTCATAAATCATAATTTCCACATTCGATTTTCACAGATGTTTTGATCTTACTGTTAGTCATATTTTAGGCACGAATATCATTTTCTTGTATTTTTTTTTTTGGGTAAAGGGTTTCCCCAGTAAAATATATTACACCAAAAAAACGTTGAAGTACAAAAGGTGTAGGTGAAATCCTACAACCCATCCCGTTACATGGGCAAAACCAAGAAAGCACCAAGGTGCAATAACCAAAAACCACATAAGATTGACAAACCAATCTTAGGACCTCCACGCGTCAAATAAGCTAAAAACAAAGCTATATCATAAGAAAGACAGGTCAATCTTATGAGAAGCAAACAATCAAAGAAAAACTATTTCTTAACTCGACTTTTAAGCCGGATATCAAATTGATCTTCAAACTTATTTCCTTCTGGATATAACACTTCATCCACTTCATTTTCCTGTATTAAAAGAGAAATTTACGGCAAGTGAATTAAATAAAAGAGCTTTGTGCGTTCTTGACTTATTTTTGGTCCGCGTAAAACATGGTGATTAATATGCAGACCCACGTCGCGCGACAAGACAAGATTGACTTAGAAAAATACCAATCCGTGTCGTCCTCGGAAGTTTTCTCGATGACCAATTTGAGGAAAGAAAAAAATATCTTTTATCAGGAATTGGCAACTTGACAGATTTCTATGGTCCAGCATTTTCCTCACAAGTTTTTACGCGGACCAAGAGTCCAAATTTGTGAACCTTCAAAAATTCGTCCAGAAGATGCAAAACCTCTCTATCATGGTCCCTTGCCATAATTTTCTCTTAGCAAAATCTAAATATATTAGTTAGAACTATTCTTAGTATTGACTGGTGGTTGAATTCATATAAAAGTAACAATGCTTGATATTAATGGCAAGAATATTTTATGTGGTGACCAAACGGGGTGTGGTGTGTGAGATTGCTTCTTTTAGCTTATGGGCGAATTGTGTTTACTGTTTTTCTACAAGGTATAAGCGTGTTTATCACGTTGTTTTTTAAGCAATGGTAATAATGTTTGAGTGTGTTTGGATTGCTTTACTGGCTCAGATTTGTTAGCTTATCTGAAAGTTAAATAATTATTGTTCAATACATGTATATACCTGTTTATATAACTTAGCTCTAAGCATAAGCTAAAGATTATGCAATTCCAACACCGTCTTCCGAAATCAATCGCTCAAATCATATATTATTGATCATAAAATAATGTTAGTGATTCTTTTGGCCCCTCTTGATAACTTTTTATATCTGATTTATGGGATGTGATGAATCTATATGATTTTGCTTATAGTTAAAAGACAACAGATTTATATTTTCGTTAAAGAATTACAAACATGAAACACCAGTTAACTTTATTCTCTTCTATTGATTTTGGTGTAGACAACATTGATCCATATGTGGTGATCAAGTACAGGAGTCAAGAGCACAAGAGTACTATTGCCAAAGGTAAAAACTTTTTCCTTGCTTGGTAAACCAAAAGTCAATGAAAGTAAAAAAGGTTTTACACTTGATATATGTTACCATTATAGAGAGTGGCGGATCTAGGATTTCAACATAGGGTGTGCACTACATATTATTTTATATAAAAAATTTTGTAGCTCAATTTTTTTTTTCACCGAGTCGGGTATTAACGGGTCACATTTTTCGGGTCACATTTTCAAAACAATTTTCTTATTTTATATTCAACCAACAACTCAAGACAGAAACTAATAAAGTAATAGATAACATTTAAATTACACAAAATGTGAAGCTAATGTTAGATGACACAAAACATATACCAAAACTAAAACTAAAAGTAACCTCGACGAGAATGCAAACATTGAAAGCGGTTCATAATAGCATCATCGCTAACTTCGGAAAATATGTCTTTTTCTACATAAGTAACCAAGCAATCATTTAGAAATTGATCACCGATGCTATTACGTAACTTGTTCTTCACAAAAGTCATAGCCGAAAATGTTCTTTCCACACTAGCCGTTGCAACCGGGAGGATCAACACTAACCTGATGAGTAAATAAACGAGATCGAATGTTGTATGGTTTTTTAGTTTCACAAGCTTTTTAGAGAGTTCTCCAACATCCTTCAAGCCTATAAATCTTTCATCTTTTCTCATATCATGGATATAATTGTCAAGTTGATCACTTAGGCGAGATAATTCATTAATAGAAAACTCATTAGGATAGAACTTTGCAAGTGTAATCAACTCTTGACTGTTAAAAGCACTAAACGAATTTAGAGGGCTTAAGCTACTCATACAAATAAGTAACTTCGAACTTACCTCGTTAAACCGATCGTTAAACCATCTTGCGTTTTTGTTTTCTTTTGAGCAGGACCAAACCAATCTAATATTCCTACTTTCTTTTTCTTTGTTGACATTCTTAACTCACTGACTTGTGTTTCTTGATAAAACTACAACAAAAGTTAAAGTATGTCACTATCTGAGTTTGCTAAATGCTTATAGATCGGGATATATTAATCCAAAGTATATACATAAGCTCATTGAAGATGAAGAATAAAAAACTAACCAGAATCCTTCGTGGATGACTTCAAATGGTATATTTAGCTTGTATTCAAAATTATCACACCATTACGAGTTTCCTATATAATAAAGCAACTATGGTATTCAACGGACCTCGCATTTCCCCTAAAAAGCAAAGTCCTTTATGCAGCATTCTTCTTACATTTTTTATGAACAAACTGTTTCTGTGACTAGAATCTAATCAAGGACTTTGAAAGTCAAATTTGCAACATGTGACATTCAGGTTATCTTTACCCTGAAATATATATGTGCAAATCTATGAAGGAATGCTTAAATTACATATATATGGTGTAGGGCAAGGCAACAACCCAAAGTGGAACGAAAAATTCAGCTTCAGGGTAGAATATCCGGGAGCAGACGACCATCCTAAACTTGTTCTCAAGATTATGGACCATGACACCTTCTCGTCTGATGACTACATTGGACAAACTACGTAAGACCTTAATATTATGAAATATTGACCGTGGTTTCAAATACGAACTGCTAGTACTTCATATCGTATCTGATATTTCACCTTGTGGGATGTGGACTGTGGTTTTTAGGTCTTTCTAAGTTGGACTGTTTAGTCCACATGAGAGGTGAACAGATAGGCAGGGTGGGCAGGGGTCAAAGTGGGTAAATTTTGGTACGGGTTGACCCGAAACCTTTTTTGGTTCAAGAATTTGACATTTCTGTTAATGATTGTGTGAATTATGAGAACCAAGATTGAACTGTTAGTGGTTTTATACTTTGATGCATTGAAATACACTTTAATCAACTGTCGACCCATTTTTTATGCCAACTCTTATGATTAACATCTATGCCCTTTCAAGCATTTGAACTCTAGTCCTCAGGATTCTCATTTTTGTTCCTCGTTATTCATCCATGTAGGATTTACTTGAAGGAGTTGTTGGAACTAGGAGTGGAGAATGGAACAGCCGATCTACGTACTCAAAAGTATAGTGTCGTGAATAGTAGCCAAAGCTACTGTGGAGATCTTCGAGTGGGTGTCACCTTCACCCCAAGGGTACATACTCACTTAATCTTAAACCATTTTGAATATTTATACACACAAAAAATATAAATATCGTAAATAGTTTCACTTACCTGTTTTATATTTTGCATTTTGATTTTGGTGTATACAGGTGGAAACCGAAACTTATGAACAAGAATTTGGAGGATGGAAAGAGAACCATTGGTAATTTGTGTTGATATTATCTATGGAAATCGGGGATATTTGTTATGCGGATTTTAAAGATTTTGAATGTAGGAACTATGGTTGCTGTAGTGGTGAAAATGTTCATGAATTAGCTTCTCAAACTTCATAATCTTGTTTCTTCAATGTTTGAATGATGGTAGTTGAATCATATTCTTGATTTCTTGTTAACTCATGATCACTTGTTAGTTGTAGATATATCTAGTACTTAATCTAATTAACTGAGCATTAAGATCATAAGAAAGGATGTAGTATGAGTAATAACATAACAAAAGTTAAAGCCAACTAAACCAAAAACATGAATACAAAAGAATCCAATAATGCAACTATGGTCATATCAAGAATATGATTCAACTGGCATCATTCAAACATTGAAGAAACTTGATGAGCCAACCCAAACAATTGTGACATCTGATATGACCCATATGGCCATATCTGTAGATTACTACAAGTGGACATTACAGAAACTTGTTCTTATTTGTAGATTAAAATCTTGTATAAAAAGAATCTTGAAAGCCCAAAAATTGTGACATCTGATATCGACCCTAAGGTCCATATGTCTGTAAGATAACAACAATTGACAGGATACAGTAAACTTGATCTTGATTTTGTAGATTAAAATCTTGTATAAAAAGAATCTTGAAATGGAAGAAACCTTTTTGTCCATTATATATCATTGCAAAGCAGACTTGGCTAGATATTATTCTCAAGTGATGGATGAAAGAAACCTTTGGTTCATTATTTTGGGTGGTTCTTTAACCATATAACTTTATTATGCTAGGCTCTTAACGTAAATGTTTTAGTAATAATAACTTTCCTTTTGAACTTGAAAAGACTTACTATTTGAAAACTGAGAAAAAGAATAAACAATCAAGAAGCCGTTCTAGCTCAGTTGGTAGAGCGCGTGGCTTTTAACCACGTGGTCGTGGGTTCGAGTCCCACGGATGGCGTTTTTTTTCAACTAGTATATTTTTGTTGTTAGTTTTAAGGTTTTCAGGCTGGCCGGAAGTCCTCTGGAAGCAGTCTCTTTACTTCCGGGTTTATCTTGGAGATAGGGGTAGGATCTGTCTACATTTCACCTCCCCCATACCCTGCTTCGGCGGGATTGGGTATGTTGTTGTTGTTGTTTTAAGGTTTTCAGGCCAACCACGTACGTACGACCAGACCATCATTCATGTCTTCTTTTACATCGCCTCTATACTCGTAAACCACTACCTGTTGGTGTTGCCCATCCCCATTCACATTTTTATCCAAAATTCAAGATAATCCGACTTGATGTAATTTTAATTCCTTATGAAACAAATTTTTATGTTTATAGTAGTTTATAAATGAAAAGAAAATCCCATTTAGCAACTGGCATGGTTCACGGGCAAAAAGGCATGTGTCATTCAACATTGACCCGTGCCTAAAAGTAGAACTTTGGTTTTATATTTTTCATGGATTTCACGTCGCTACCCACCACCGCTTTCAATTCACCTTCTCGATCATTCATTTTTATTACTACTCCATGCTCATATTTATTCTAACTGTCTAATAATCTTCTTTTTGCAAGCAAGTGTACCTAGTGTATGTGTAACAAGACCAATTATCAATCAAATGCTATAACAAAGCTAAGAGACTATAAAATTTACTTTATGACTTTTTTTTTGGTTCTATTAGTTACGTTACGATTTTAAATAATCTATATTACGTTTTGAACGATAAATTCGAACACATAAGTATAGATATGGTTCAAGTGAGACTCGTACCATCAACTCTACTTTGCCACCACTAGACCAACGACACTTTGGTAACTATATGTACCATGTACACACATGGAATATATGACATATATTTACGATTAATAAGTTTTACTCCCTCCGTCCCATTTTAATTGTCCTCATTACTATTTTAGTTTGTCCCAAAACCTTGTCCACTTTCTTAATTAAGGTGTTTATATTTATTAGATTAACAATTTTACCCATCTCAATCATTTTTGTAAGGAAAGTAATTCATGCATTTAATAGGGTAAACTTGTCATTTTAATAAATATACGTCCAGATACATTGAATCTATCAAAAAATAAACTTTTTTTGTTGGAGGTCAATTAAAATGGGACGGAGAGAGTAATTACTTGGTATAAATAAATCTAGTTAAATATGTTTGTAGTGAAAAGAGAGTTTAATGATGATTGATAACACTAATTCAGAGGAGTAGATAACATGCACCTAAGTAACCTGACCTATATATATATTTTAATACATCCCCTCCAAATCACACACATCTTTTATTTCAATAGAAAGAAATGAAATTTGAAGAACTCATCATGCAAGAAACTCAGGAGAAACAAAAAACAATCCATCTTCAGCAAGAGGTATCCTTTTTTTTCTACTATATAAACATGTTCTAAATGTTCATGCATTACTAGTATCAAATACTCTTCTTGTATACACTTTTGTCGGATGTTTTTCTTTCTCTCACTATGGTGTGATTATCTACATCATACCTCCACGTACGTACCTCGCTATTGCGAGATTGGGTATTTTGCTGTTGTTGAATGTTAATGATGCTTTAACTTGTTTGACTATACTTGTGTTGGTAAAGATATTTTGGTCCTTTCAATGTCTTAAGTTTATAAAAGTTGCATTGTGGAGACATGTAGTAATGAAATATCTCCATGTGGCGAGTGTTTAGGATTATTAATGTGTTTTGCTACAAGAGATGAATGATTTTGAAGGTGTTTTGGAATTGTTTATTTAACTTGTGATTATTGGTTTTGATTTTTAATAAACACAATGAAAATGAACTTTTTTTATTACAGTTTTTATGAACTATCCCAAACACCCATGTAATCCTTGTACTGAACTCAAACTTTGAAGTTTGAGATATAACCTTAGTTCTTTTGTTCAAGCGATGTCATTTGTTAAAAGTAAAAGAAAAAAACTAGTTACGGTTGGTTTTATGGTTTTGTTTTTAATTTTCTATATTCCTCGAATTGTGGTTTAATATACGGGTTATGTGTATAATGAAAAGGTTAAGGAACTTGAAGCAGAATTAGAAGATGAGTTGAAACTGAGCAAAATATTAGAGTATGCATTGGATGGTCCCATTCATCCTCCTTGTCCATGTTTCTCTACTCAAACTCACCTTCCATTTAAGGTAAGTAGAATCACTTCATTCAGACAGAGTACTTGAGTATAATCCGACTATCTTTATTACTTATAGTGAACGGGAGGAAAGGTTTATTTCATTTTAGAAGAACTATGATTCTTATTGGAAACTCGTTATCATTTATATTGATGGAATATAAGAACACTTTGAGGTGTCAGATTTGACCGATTCATATAGAGGCAAGTAACTTAAGTCTCACTACAAATTTGTAAAAAAATGTGACAAATTGGGCAAAACTCGAGTTGGTCAACGGTTAACATACTTCTATACATTCCAAAATGGTGTTTTAACAACATAATACTGCAAAGTTTAATCCATATATACCCTGCAAAAGGTCATCGGTATTTTGTATTGCAGATAAAAGAACTGCTTACAGAGCTAGCAACCGTGGAGGAAGAGATCTTGTGGCTAGAGAGGAAAGTCGACAAGTTGAACCTCAGCCTATACTTAGAGAAAAAACAGACCAGAGAATGGGAATTGCAACAACTTAAAGAGCTCCATCCACCACGTCACCACAGATCACGAAAACAATCACTTAGAAAACAACAAACCCGACAAAAATTCACAGGCTATGAGTTACAAGATTACCACGCCCATAAAAGAAGATCCTCTTTTGGCTCTTCTACTAACATCAAATACGATAAACTGCAGCTTACAGTTCTGGAACCAGACTATATAAAAAATCCAAATAAGCTGTCTGAGGAGCTTATAACGTGTTTAATAGGAATATTTCTAGAGCTGAACCAACCATTTCAAGACAGTGAGGAAGGGTCGGATATTGTACCAAAGCATATCTCTTGCATGAACAAGAAAAGCTTCATCTCTAAAACTGCCTTTAATTGTACAGCACCTGCATTTTTCTACAGCAGTGACCGTTCAAATCATGACCCATATGCAATATTACTTGATTACGATGGTTCCATTCAAGACATTGGTCCATACAAGACTTTCACCCAAATTACACGAAATACCCTTGACCATACTCGTATTTCTGAATGTTCAACAGAAGTTGGAAAACTCAGGTAACTAGTTTGTATATGTTTTCTATAAGAATATGGTATATGAGTTATGAGTAATGTAACTTGCATGTTACTTTCTTCAGGGGTATGATGAAGAAACTTTGTAGTGTGAACTTGAACTTGCTCACATACAAGCAGAAGTTAGCATTTTGGATCAACGTATATAATGCCTGCATAATGCATGTACTGTAAGACATCTGAATTCTATCGGTTAAAATGAAAAATAAATCCCATCACATAGCATGCATCAAAGTGGTTCTTAATGGATATTTAAATATCTTTCGTGTAGGCATTTCTACAACATGGATTGCCCTCAACACAGGAAAAACTATTGTTTCTCATGAACAAGGTAAGTAACACAATTATCTAATTTAAAGAATTTTGATCAAACTTGATTCATCTCGCTTGTTTGGTTCAGGCAGTAATCAACGTAGGAGGTATTGTTGTAAATGCATTGGGGATTGAGCATTTCATTCTTCGGCATCCATCCAACTCAAATCATGTAAGTTGGTAAATAATACCAAAAGCACAAGTGAGTTATTTCACATTTTTTATGATATTGATGTGGGTATTTGTTGATTTGATCCTAAAAGGGTCCGGCGGACAAGAGGGAAATGCTACTACGACAAGCGTATGGGCTCGGGTTCCCAGAACCCAATGTGACATTTGCTCTATGCAGAGGGAGCTGGTCATCACCAGCGGTAAGCCCACAAATTGAAACTCATTATGTCATTAGTATGTTTAAAACCTTAATTCGGGTCGTTTTGGTTTTGGTCTTGCAGCTGAGGGTTTACACAGCAGAGGACATAGTGAATGAACTAGCAAGAGCAAGACTAGAGTATCTAGAAGCTTCGGTTGGTGTTATTAGCAAGAAAAAGATTATGGTACCTAAGCTTTTACAATGGCACATAAAGGATTTCGCAGATGACATGGAGTCACTTCTGGAATGGATTTACAGCCAGCTGCCACAATCGGGATTGCTCAAAAGGTTGATAATGGAGTGCCTCAATGGTGAAACGAAATCCACTCCGGCTAAAATGATAGAAATCCAGCCATATGTCTATGAATTTCGGTACTTATTGCCTTCATGAACAAAACAGAAAACAGCTACATATGCATTATCTTTACATTCTTGTAAACTATAAAAACTACTCGTACTTAATAATGCCTGCACATATTTTATGTCACATTGTATGCTACTGAACCCTTGTTGGCTAATAAAATTTTATATGACGTTCAGATGTTCTATTGTATCTACTAGCGTGTTAGAAAAATATACTTATTTTTCTTCTTTTTTTGAGTACAAAGTTACATACACAACTAAGCTATACACACCACATAGTTAAATACATAAATCTCACTCAGATACCGCTAGCCAAAACACTCATTTGGTTCGGTTCTGTTCGGCTACGGTCCAAGATACAAAAATTTCAAAACCGAATAAACCAAGCCGAACGATTAAAAAAAAGGAAAAACGAACGCATGAACACTAATACTGTACTTTTTACCACTTAGGGGTGGCAAAGTGGTAAAAAAATTGTTAGTATCGAGCCAATCAATTCATGTTGTGGGATAACGTAAATGCTTTGAAACCCGGTTTGACTCGCCGGGTCTATTATATACCCGGTTTTCAAAATATTGGAAAACAGCCCTCCATTGACCATGCCTTCCAGAAGAGAGGATGACTTTTGACTGTTTGTTTGGACTAATGAGAAGAGGGCAGCTTTATAATTAGCAGGTTCTCCAAGATCCCCTACTACATCATCTTCAACCTCTATGTTTAGATTTAGACGGTTGGGTGCACTTTTATTCCTTTCAGATCTACGGATAGGAATTAATTCCGGTGGAGGACCCGGAATTTCAGGCTCTACTGGAATTTCGCTAGTGTTTTCAGAAGGTAATGTATCCATATGATCATCTTCCAGATCATAATCTCTCCCACTGAATTCTTGAGATATGAGATCTCTTTCAAGAAAATCTCCATACCTAGCAACAATTACTTTGTTTTCAGGTGGAAAATAAAAGTAGTAACCCATAGTTTCCTTAGGGTATCCTACAAAGATACACTTAACAGATCTCTGTTGGAGTTTATCAGCTGAGTCACGTTTCACATACGCCTCGCAACCCCAGACCTTTAAATAAGACAAATTCGGTACCTTGCCATGCCATATTTCATATGGTGTCTTATCAACCTTCTTTGTGGGAACCATATTTAGAATACGAACAGCAGATTCTAAGGCATAATCCCAAAAGGATAATGGTAGAGTTGTAAGATTAAACATAGATCGTACCATATCTAGTAGTGTACGATTTCTCCTTTCAGATACACCATTTTGTTGTGGAGTATATGGAGAAGTAAGATGCTGTACTATACCATTCTTACCTAGATAATCCTTAAACTCTTGGCTTAAATATTCACCACCTCTATCGGATCGAAGAGCTTTAATCTTCTTTCCTAGTTGCAATTCTACTTCTGATTTAAATACCTTAAATGTTTCAAATACCTCATGTTTATGTTTAAGCAAGTAAACATAACCATAACGACTGAAATCATCAGTAAAGGTTAAGAAGTAGCTAGCACCTTTCCTTGACACATGTCTAAATGGTCCACACACATCTGTATGTATTAAACCAAGTAGATCTGTAGCCCTTTCAATGTTATTATTAAAAGGTTTCTTTGTCATCTTCCCAGAAATACAAGATTCGCATTTATCATATGAATCGTCATTGATACTTTCCAAAAGTCCTTCACGTTGAAGCTTTTGCATGCGAGTCTTGCCAATATGGGCAAGTCTACAGTGCCAAAGATAAGAAGAATTCAAGTCCAACTTTCTCTTCTTATTTATGCTAAAAATAGAATTATTATTATACTTGGAAACATTATCATTCATGTCAATTTCAAACACACCATTCACAGATATTGCACTAAAATAGAAAATACCATTTAAAGAAACAGAAATTCCATTACTAGTAACAGTGTGAATAAATCCAAGATCCAACAAACAAGAAAAGGAAACAACACCTCTAATTATAGAAGGTGCATAATGACAATTGTTTAATGACAGTACTAAACCAGATGGTAAAACTAAATTAAACACTCCTATGGCTTCAACAGCTGCTTGTGCTCCATTTCCCACATGCAGATATTGCTCTCCATAGGATAGCTTCCTTTTCACTCTAAATCCCTGTAGCGTATTACATATGTGAATACCGCATCCAGTATCATATACCCAAGAATTTAATTTGTGAGTTAGATTGAATAATTCAATTGCAAATAAATTACCTGAACCTGCAGCACTATGCTCAGACTTCTTCTTATTTGCTCGCAACTCTTCGAGATAAAGAGGGCAGTTCCTCTTCCAATGCCCAGTCATGTGGCAGTGGTGACAAGCTTGATCCTTATTAGGATTTTCCTTTCTCTTCTTGGGATTAGGCTTTGGTTGAGAAGGCACAACTTGCTTGTTCTTATCAGCCTTACCCTTCCCTTTTTTCTGCTTGTTTCCTTGCGGTTTTGACTTGTTATCCCTACCCTTTTGTATTGAGAATACTTGAGGAGTAGGGGTGACCTTGTCCTTCAAACCCTTTTCATAGTCAATGAGCAATGCGTGTAAATCACTCACTGTCTTCCCCACGCAATGCATATTGAAGTTTCTTACAAAATCACCGAAATCCTTGTTAAGGGACCTGTTGATTAAGTTAACTGCCATATCATTGTCGTATGGTTTCCCAAGTGTATGTAATTGGTCCATGAGCCCTTTCATTTCCAATACATGTTCACTTACAGATTTACCAGGGGCCTGTTTGCAACTATGTAGAGTATCTACCAGATCGTAGATCTCTACAGCAGGAGGTTTCTCAAACATTTTTCGAAGTTCAGCCAGCATGTTTTGGGGTGGATAATTTTCAAACTGCCTTTGCAGAGCAGGTGACATTTTTCCAAGCATAATACAAGCCACATCAGAGTGCTTTTTATATTCTGCTTTCCATGCTGCCTTTTCTTCAGCTGTTGCAGTCTCAGGGGGTTGATCAGGACAAGGCTTATACAAATAATCATAAGTATCAGCTACTCTCAAGACAATTCTTAGAGAACGATGCCATTCATTGAAATTTGGGCCAGTCAATGTTTCTCGTTCAAAGAAAGTTTTGAACGCAGAACTTAAAGCGTTATTGTCGGAATGAGCCATTTCTACAGAAAAAGTTCAAAAAATCATTAGTATTTTCGATAATACCATTTTTCAAGAAAATAAAATATACCCAGGTGATATACATATAACCATAGTATCTCCTTGAAAACTAGAACCCATATTGACATAAACCCATCACATCAGTTGATCTGCTAGTGATGAATGTATTCAACATGGTAACTTGTCGAACAATTAATTGACAAACATTTTTCAATTTCTAGATATTTATGGGATTTACATTGCCAAACTAGTTGCATTGTAAACATGTTTCATCCCATCTTAATGCCTTGAGTTTCTAGATCTCACTAAGTAACTCAATTAAGTCATTCTAATCTAAAGAACGTAAACACATTCATGTGAGATCTCACTCATCTAATGTTATCAATGACTTTTGTCATAAAAAATAGACATGTTTTTTAAAGGGTCTAGTCATCGCCGATGGGGTGGCGGAAGGGGAGCGGGATGTAATTAGGGGAACGCGCACAGGGCGAGTGTGAAAACATTCTGATAAATAGACACATTAAAAAGATTTTGAGGGGTCCTCATAAATATAGATCAAATTAAACGTTTGTTTGTCGGGTACATGTCAAGGAGGGAGGTTCAAATGTCAAAACATTTGTGGCAAAGGTATTGGTGGCATGTTACTTTTTTTGTGGCAACTTCTTGAATAAACCATAGTAAACACAACTTCTTGACGATGTGTACATGAGCTGAGGAAGATCCTAATCATTCAAATTATGTCATGTAAGATGCTATATAACATGTTGTCAACAAAAATCATTAGTTTATGCATTCAAATATAATCAATGTCAATGTCTTAATAACATCAAGAGAAGATGCAGAACCTACCTATGCAGTAATAGTATTTGCGTTTAGAATTACATACGCGTGTTCTCTACCTTCAACATTGCCTTAAGAAAAGCTCCTCCCAGTACATTTGTGTTGCTCTTAACATGTGTTGTTACTGATGTTTAATCTGCACCCAAACAAATCAGACATCAGCATTGGGAGCATTTGTTAAGACAAACTACCTCAAATAGTATGTAAGCAAATAAGTACTTATAAACTATTCAATCCCAAACACCCTCAAAATTAGATAAACTGTATTATATACACTTAACTTTCTTGCATAAAAAGCACAGTAAGTAATGTATATGTGAAGTGGAAATTCAGTCATACCTTCTTTTATATCCACGTGGTGTCACGACACATTTGCGCGGCCTTCCTGTTTGTGTCACGCATTTTCACGCACCTGTAAAACAAACATGAAAAAGAATAACGAACCTTTTGGAAGCTTAGGAGCATATTAAAAGGTAAACAAAAATAGCAAGACCAAAAGTAAACTACGAATGATAAAACTTTGATTATAAAAGCTTACCTTTGGCTGAGTTTCGGCAGCGAACGGCCGAGGAGTATATTCTAGTATTATCCATTACAACGGGGACGATAAAATACCTGATTTTCACAATGTTGGCAAAGATGTATTAGTGATACTCCGAACACTCGTTACTGCCCGTGCGTTACGCCGGGGCTTGTTTTATGTCGAAAGGGTTTCGGCTTTTATAGTAGTGTTTATTTTGTGCCCATTTAATTTTACCCGATATGTTTTGTATTTTTAGCCCATATTGTATTTTAGCTAAAGGTGTGCAGAATGGTGGCCGAAGTTTAAGCAGGTATTTAGCTCGAATGGAACATTCAAAATTGCAATTTTAGAACAGAGTATGCATATGCAAACTGCATTTTGAATAAGCAGGTCTTAGCCTTCATTTTTTTAAAAATAAATGGGAAAAATAAGATTATATAAACCCAGCCCATTAAACATAAATGCAGTTAAATGAAACTGCATTTGACCCGAAAGAAGTTGGCCGTTTCAAACCAACCCATTAAAAACCCAACCACACCACACATTTTTGCAATCTCTAGAAGCACTACACAACCAGAATCCATCACTGGCGCCATGCGAACGGATCACGAACATCTTTATCGTCAAACCTGCATAATAAAAATAATCATAAAAAAAGAGTAGTAGTAGATGATTATTATATCTTTCTTAGATTACGACCTACGGAAACCAATTAGTTTTTCAGAAAGGCATCCGAAGGCCGAATGTGAAAAATATCTTAAATCTTCAAGCCTAATCTTTCTGACAGTAAATATTATTTGTATGATCACATATGTCCTTCCAACATAATCTAAAAACAATATCACGATATGTTTAATCATCTTTATCACATCCTATAGCAACAACAACAACAACAATGATACCCAATCCCGCCAAGGCAGGGTATGGGGGAGGTAAGATGTAGACAGACGAGACCCCTACCCTGGACGGTAAGGAGACTGCTTTCGATAGACAACGCGCGAAGAGAGAGAGAGAAATTATGTCATGATCTTCTAATTATAACAAAGAGAGAATTATGTGCATGCTTGAAAAAAATTGTTTTTTTAAATACACACTTTATATATTACACTCTAACTTAACCATTTTTCACACACAAAACACAAACACTCTCTAAACAAAAAAAACTTTCTTTCACAATGAATCCAAATGACAGTGATGAAGAACGACATCCCACCACTTTTGAAGTCGATGATGAAAACCTACGTGACATTAATATAGCCTAGCGACGATATTACGAACGGTTACTAGAAGAAGAAAATCGTCCCCGACTTACTCATAACCCGATCCATCATGACCGAGAGGGGGCCGAAGAATGTTTGACAGGTGACCATTTTGATGATTACTGTAAGTATCCGTTATATTATTTTCGAAGAAGATACCGTATGAGCCGAACACTATTTTTAAAATTGTCGACGACATTAAAAATTATACGGCCGATCCTCTTCCAAAGCATTTTCAATTCTTTTCAGTCCGACCCGATGCTACGGGTCAAATGAGTCTTAGTGTTATTAAGAAATGCACATCCGTCATACGCCAATTGGGCAACGGCAACATACAATGCATTTAATGAATATTTGCACCTGAGGGGGGGGGTTCGGGGGGGGGGGGGGGGGGGGGTGCGGGGTTGGGGGGGGCAAATGAGTGAGCATACCGCACGTAATTGGTCTATTAACTTTTAATAAGTGCGTTATTCGGATTATTGTGACCTGTTCGTGCGCGTGTTAGCCTGCAGACACAGCCAACGTGGGGGAAGACGTTGAAAAAATATATATCTCAAGCGCGATGCGAGTGATGCTCATGGTTTTTTCGGAATGGACTGGAAGCATTGATTGTACGTACCGGGAATGCGAAAATGTCACCAATTGACGCGTGGTACGGTGACAATTAGGGTACGGTGATAAAAAATAACCTCAACTATAACGCGTAAGCTGTGCTTTGCAAGAGTTTAGATTGGCATGCGTTAATTTGGGTAGCCGGTGCAAATAATGATATTAATGTTCTAGATAATTCTTCTTTATTTGATGACATTCTTGATGACATAGCCCATGTAGCTCCGTTTGTGGTAAATGGTGTCGGGTTTGAAAAAGGGTATTTCTTAGCTGCCGGAATTTACCCACAGTGGGCAACTTTTGTCAAATCATTTTGCAAATGACGCAGAACATAGTGAGTACTTTAAAAGCGTTGCCGTGCGCGCGTGAGCACGAAAGATGTCGAACGACTTTTTGGTTTCTCCACGGACTTTTAGGAATAAATTGCATAATCGGCACGTCAATACCATGTCAACAGCGTACGTCGAATAATGTATTCTTGCATTATAATGTATAACATGATTTTAGAAGATCAACATATGACGGTTACTGACTGGAACGATGTGTATGCTAATCTGTCAAGAAAAATGCAACGTACATGGGTTGAAAGATATGAAGTGTAACGTCGAAAAGCAAAAGAATTACGGGACTGAAAAACGCATATTAGTCTTCAACAAAACCTTATGGAGCATATTTGGCGAGAAGATGAAGACTTAGAGGACGGGGGTAGGGGGGGGGGGGGGTGGGGGGGGGTGGGGGGGGGCGAGAAGATATTTGGCGAGAAGATGAAGACTTAGACTTTTAGTCGTCGGGGTGTATTTTTTCGCATGTTTTTAATTTTGGTATGTTTTTTTAAGTATTGTAATGTTAAAGCTGAGGTGGCAGCACTTTTTCGGTGTTAGCGTGTTATGATACCTAACTCTCTAAGTTTGGGTTAAGTCCATAAATAGTTCACAAACTTTATTAAAGTTTCACAATTAACG
>BQNB010015503.1:0-27094 GCA_026074375.1 Tanacetum coccineum
TTTTGTTGCTAAGTTTTTTGCAGCAAAGTGTTATTAAATCGTTGTTTAGTTGCTGAAAATGTCAGTGGAAAAAAATGGTTTTGAAAGTCGTTTGGTTGTTGAAATTTTTCGCAGAAAAATAAGACTTTAGATGGTTGTTTTGATGCTGATTTTTTTGTGCAGAGCTGTGTTTCCAAAATGCTAGTTGGTTGCTGAAATATTTGTGCAGAAAATGATTTTTAAACGGCTGTTTGGTTGCTAAAATAATTGTGCAGAAAATGGTTTCTAAACGGTTATTTGGTTGTTGAAAGTTTGTATACAAAACAGTTTCTATATGGATGCTTGGTTGCTGAATTTTATGCAGAATAGTGTCTTTAAGGGGGCTATTTTTAGACACAATAAATCATTTTCAGTGACTATTAGTAAATAAGTAATTTAAGCTACCAATGTCTTAAAAGATAATGTATAAGTTTACCTTTTTTACTCGGATTGATCCTTAGCAAGGCTACCTCCATTGTACAAACCTGCACATCTTTAAGCATATATATAAGCAACATGAAACAGTCAAACACATGCTATATCACTTAGGTGGTGTTTGTTTTTTAAAAAATACTTCTTAATAGCCTCTTAATCTGTCTCGTTCAGACGCGGTCAGACATTTTGGTCATTCAGTGCGTTTGTTTTTTTATTTTCGTTCAGAGGCGGTCAGAGGCTGAAACCTCTTACCCAACAAGATGGGAAGGGGATGTCTTACTACCTCTTAATGTGTTTTAACTTTTTACTTCTTTTTTTTTCTTTTTTTCTTGTTTAGCTTTTTTACTTTATTTTTTTCCTTTGATTCCTTTTTTTTATTTTATATTATATATTTTCTCGTCTTTTTCTTTTGTATTAATAATACGTTTAGAGAGAATTATGTCGCTATTTTTTTAAAAATAAAAAATATTAAATATGATAATATGATGATGATAAAAATGCTCAAACTTAACATAAGAGCCTTTCAACCAATAATAATATATAACTAATTTTTTCAATCAAATAGTAGCATGCATATTTTGAGTATTAAATTGAATTTTTTTTCCTTCAAAAATATTTTAATTGTTACATGACAATGTTAAATATATTTTAAGATATTCGACTTTTTTCATAATTTTATCATCATAAACTAATTGATAGTGATAGTTTTAAGAAATGGCGAAGATGTTTAACAACATGAAAATATAACATACCAACAATATATGATTCATTTACGAGATAAAAGGCGACACAATATCTTTGAATGTTTAATAATCGTTTATGTATCATACGAATGAACTACGAGATTATCATATTAATACATTTCAGACACTTTTTTGAGATATAGCGAAAACAAATAATATATTGTTTATTCAGATTCATATATTTTCAGATGTGCGAGTCAGATTCAAATTCAAAGCCTCTTAATAAACAAACAACACCTTAATCATGGTGTACTTTCATATATAAAACTTTACGATAATCAATTATATTAAAGGCAGAGTAGTTGGGAAAATGATTTTATTAATATTTTATACCACCTTTATATAATTAAAAAATAGGTAAAAGATAGAGAGAGAATACATACAAAAGTGAGCTTGTGACTCCATTATCTTTAAACAACTAGAAATTAAAAAATAAAACAAAAAGGTGTATTAGAGTGTAGACTATAGATCATTTATTTTCCTGAAATTCTTGCAAATTCTCTCTCTTGGATACAAACAAACATTGCCATCATCATCTAACTTTAAAAAAATAAAAAACTCATTTTTACCCATTACTCTAGCCTTGTCCACTTATTATTAAATTATTTCCAAAAAGCTTCTTTTGTTTTTATTTTCATATTTTACATAAACCTGTACACACACACAACACATCTATACATATACATATAGAGAGAGAAATACAAACAAAAACACACCATATCATCTTCTTTATTCATTCAGTTTTGATCAAAATTCTTTCATTTCTTATCATTTTACAAAATTCTAAAATCTGGGTTTTGTTTATTTTCTGATTTTATACAAAACCCAGTTCAATCTTGAGCTGAAAATTATTATATTATGAGGGCTGGATTAAGCACTATCCAACAAACCCTAACACCTGAAGCTTCAACTGTTTTAAACAACTCCATAGCAGAAGCTGGACGTAGGAACCATGGTCAAACGACACCGTTACATGTTGCCTCAACTTTGTTATCTTCCCCTACAGGGTTTTTAAGACAAGCATGTATTCGGTCCCACCCGAATTCATCGCATCCGCTCCAGTGCCGCGCTTTAGAACTGTGTTTTAGCGTGGCACTGGAGCGGCTCCCAACCGCTACGTCCTCGCCAGCGGTTACGGAGCCGCCTATTTCTAACGCTTTGATGGCGGCCCTTAAACGGGCCCAGGCCCATCAAAGACGTGGATGTCCAGAACAACAACAGCAACCGCTTTTAGCGGTTAAAGTTGAGCTGGAGCAATTAATTATTTCTATATTAGATGACCCGAGTGTTAGTCGGGTCATGCGTGAGGCAAGTTTTTCAAGTCCGGCCGTTAAAGCTACTATTGAGCAGTCTTTAACTAGTGGAAATAATCAAATTCCTTCAGGTATTGGAATCGGGTTTGGTAATCCGAACTCGAGTCCCGTACCTGTCAACAGGAATTTGTATTTAAATCCACGGTTACAAAATAGTAATAATGAAACCGCGGGTTCAAAGAATATTTACCTGAACCCGCGGTTACAAGGGAATCAAAATATGAATCCATTGAGTAATACTCCAAGGAATGAAGATGTGAAAAAGGTTATTGAGATTATGACAAAACCGAAAAAAAGGAATCCAATTCTAGTAGGTGAATCCGAACCCGAAGCAATCCGTAAAGAGATCTTAAAACAAATCGAAAAAGGCGAATTCGGGCTAAAAAACACAGAGGTCATTTCCATCGAAAAAGAGTTTGTTTCCATATCGGATAAGTCGGTTATACCATTAAAGATCAAGGATTTAGGTGATGTTATAGATAAAAGAATTGGAGATTTTGATAGTAGTAAAGGTGTTGTTATTGATTTAGGTGATTTGAAATGGTTAGTTGAGCAAGCACCAGTTGCAACTGTTTCATCTGTTGGTCGAGAGTCAGTTGCTGAGATGTCGAAAATCGTGTCGAAATTTGCTGGAAAAGTATGGTTGATTGGCACTGCTACTTGTGAGACTTATTTAAGGTGTCAAGTTTATCATCCATTAATGGAAACTGATTGGGATTTACAAGCGGTTCCTATTACATCAAGATCACCTCCACCAAACATGTTTACTAGGTACTTTTATAAATTTAATCTTAATATCTTATATTCATTTGATTTAGATTGTGTTATAAGTTATGTTTGGATGTATATTTATAAAGTTGTTTTTGGTTTGTTATTATAGGATGGGGACTAATGGGATACTTGGTAGTTCGATTGAGTCTTCGAATCCGTTAAAGAATTTTGCGAACCCTGTTACGTTAAAGGCGCCTTGTTGTCCAAATTGTTCTAGTGAATGTGAAAAAGAAGTTGCGAAATTGAAAGAACTGGAAAAACCGCCCGATGAGGTTAAGAGTAGTTTACCTCAATGGTTGCAAAATGCAAAACCAAAAGATCAATCTCAGGTATGTTTTTTTTTTGTGTTTGTTTGTTTTGAGATTGGTTCTGTTGTCTGTTTTATTGGTTTTAAGCTTTGTTTCGGTTTTTATAGGTTAAGGATCAAGAAACGGATATGAAGCAAAAGATTCAGGAAGTACAAAAGAAATGGAATGATAATTGTTTGCGATTTCATCCGAATTATAATCAGTCTCCGAGATTGGATAGAGTTGTACCGATGGCTATGTCTGTACCTTTGACCGGAGGCTATAAACCGAATATGCTTTTGAGACAAAATCAACCCGGTCAACAGCCACGGTTACAACCGCCTAGAACTCTTCAAGAGGCTTTGCAATCTAGTCAACAGCCACGGTTGCAACCGCCTAGAAGTCTTCAAGAAGCTCATCAACCCGGTCAACAGCCACGGTTACAACCGCCTAGAACTCTTCAAGAGGCTTTGCAATCTAGTCAACAGCCACGGTTGCAACCGCCTAGAAGTCTTCAAGAAGCTCTGCAATCTAGTCAACAGCCACGGTTACAACCGCCTAGAAGCCTTCAAGTGGCCTTACAACCCGCCCAACAGCCACGGTTGGAGCCTCCACGGAGCCCTGTTGGTACTGATCTTGCTCTTGGACCAAAGAAAAACGAGGATTTGGCTGTTAAGGATCTTTTAGGCTGCATTTCTTCCGAACCATTAAAGGCTAAATTTGCTAACTCAGCTGATACAGACTCGTTCAAGAAGTTGCTCAAGGGTTTGATGAAAAAAGCATGGTGGCAACCTGAAGCAGCGTCCACGATAGCAACAACGATAACACAATGTAAAGTAGACACTGGTTCGAGGGGTAGTGTTTGGCTGTTGTTTGCAGGACCTGATAGGGTGGGAAAAAAGAAGATGTGTTCAGTTCTTGCCGAGCACGTTTGTGGGGCTAATCCAATCACTATCGGCCTTGGATCAAGGCGGGACGTCGAGGAAACAGATATGGGATTTCGTGGTAAAACCGTGTTGGATAGGATTGTTGAGGCCGTTCGTAGGAACCCGTCGTCTGTTATAGTTCTTTCAGATATTGATGAAGCGGATATGTTGGTTCGCGGGAGTATAAAACGGGCTATGGAAAGAGGTCGGATCACAGATTCTCATGGCCGTGAGATAAGTCTCGGGAATGTCGTTTTTGTACTTACCGGGAATTGGTCAAATGTGAATTCTGACGAGCATTGGGTTGATGAGCAGAAGTTGCACTCATTAGCAAGCAGTGATTGGCAGTTGATGTTAACAGCTAGCGAGAATCGAAAACGTAGGGCTCACTGGTTATCAGGAAAAGACAGGTCAAGGAAACCGAGGCTCGATCTTAACTTAGCAATGGACTATGACGAAGATAGAACCGATGGGTCGATAAACTCAAGCAACTTAACCATTGATCAAGAAGACGAAAATCAACATTTTGCGGTTACATCAGTACCTCATGAGCTAGTTGGCCCTAGTGACGGGGCAGTCGTTTTCAAACCGGTTAATTTTGGGAATATCCGCTGCGAAATTGAGAAAACCATTAAAACCGCGTTCTCGACTATAGTTGATGAGAAAATCACAATCGAGGTCGATGAGTCTGCTATCGAGAATATATTGGGAGGCTTATGGTTTGGTCGAACAAGTCTCGAGGAGTGGGCTGAACAAGTGTTGCTTCCAAGCTTCCATCAGTTCAACGCTAGGGTCCCGTCTCCAGGAGAAGAAATGGTGGTACGGCTCGAGTCTGACCGTGATTCTGCTCAGGCGGGTAGTGGTGGAGATTGGCTGCCAAGCAAAATCGCGGTGGTGGTCGATGGAGTGGGAAGTTGAGGGATATGTTTTTGTACTTTTGTTTTACAAAGGACTATATATGTAAATAGTGGTGGGAAAGGGAGGTATAGTGAAACTTTTGGAAAAGATTGAGGGCCGTTGATATAAGTAACAGAATTAACGGTTCTCGTGTTTCCCTTTTTTTACAAAATTTGTTACTATTTTCTTCTTTCATTTTGGTATAAATATTCAAAAGTAATTATCAACTTTCATGTCTAAGCAATAAGATGTTCCAAATATTATTCATTTATTTTTGTATTTTATTAAGTATTTTGATATTTATATAGATGAAATGTGGAGGTGTAAAATGGCAGATATTTATATAGATGATAAATATCACATGGCAATGATAGAGATGAAACTTAAGTGGTCAAAAAAGCACTTTTTGGTTTTATTAAAATATAAGTAACAAATAATAATAAAAATATTGTGGATGTAAAATGGGTCTAAACAAGCACACGTCTTTGCCTCAATCTACATGTCAAGCTACTACATTTATATAATAACTAGGGGTGGTAATTCAGGTCGGGTTCGATAGGTTGACCCAAAACCGACCTGAAATCTATTTAGACTCAACCCGAACCTGTTAATTTTCGTGTCGGTTTCAAGTCGGGTCAGAAATTGCCACCCCTAATAATAACTACGTCCTTTGATTTTTTAAGGGGGTGTTTGGCTAAGCTTATATGATGGGCTTATTAGCTTATATGTGTTAAATAAGTCGAAACTAAGTGTTTGGCTTATATGACTGGGCTTATGAGCTTATATAAGGGGGTTATCGTAAGCCTAAAATTTGTGGCTTATATAAGGAGATATAGGCTTATATAAGAATATATTATAAAAAGACTTTTATACCCTCATTTAATAATTACACTAATTTTATTTTTATGTATTTTTTTGTCATTTTAACTTATTTATTGTATAAGCTAAACCAAACACTTAACAAAGGCAGCGGCTTTTATAATACAAGCATAAGCCCAATTAATAAGCTTAGCCAAACACCCCCTAATACTATCTAACCATATATTTATTATTTTGTGCTCATCCCAAAAAGTTAGTTGTTGAGTCTTTGTTGACTATAAGGGGGCGTTTGGTGTATTTTCATGAATCACAATGGGTGTGGGATTTGGTATGAGTTGGAATAGAAATAGGTATGATAAATTCAAAAGCTTTGTTTGGTTTATATATTAGGTTTGTGCATTGTTTATAAATTATGGAAGTAAATATGTTATTAATTGAAGAGAGAAGATAAAATCATAAATCTCACCTACTTAGCATGGAATGAGTCTATGGGTTTTATGGCAACTATTTATTCCATACCACATCAAAATTTTATTAACCAAACATTTACTTTTGAAATGATTCTTTATCTTTGATTCTATAACCCCCTACCAAACGTGTCCTAAGTACATGTATAAACCAAGAGGACTACGGTATAAAGTTGCATATGATGTATGTAGTATTTTATTTATGTATTTGAGCAAAATTCAAGGCATGAACTAAAAGATAAATTAAATTACCAATTGGTGTAAAGTTTTAATTGAAATATTAATATTTTTATTAGGCAAATATTATTTTTAGTTGCTTGTTACATATACTAGATGTTAGGATAGTTGGTATAGGGATCTTGTGATATTATAAAGTTATGTATAATATATATTTAATGTCAACAAACTTAAATAAAAGATGGAGATGAGAGTGAGGTCATTTGATGATTTTGATTCTTTATTAAAACTATTGAAACATCATTCATGAAGTCATTAACTGTCCCATTTGTACTCCTTTACTATTTTTAAATTTAGAAAATGATATCTGTGAGTTCATGAAAACTTAAAAGAATTTATACGAAAGAGTATAAAGAAAATGTACCAATGTTTATAAAAAAATTAAAAAAATGTACCATGCAAAAAGTTATTTGTTAGGAAACTATTGCATTTACTAGTTTAATGATATCTTTGACAAACAAACTTATGATGTAAGTATAAATGAAGCCGAAGTGAAAACCGTAATCAAAGCTTAATTTTTATGAACTACATAAAGCAGTTTTGTTTGTAAATTTCGTCAAAAATTATTCTTTTAACGTTTTGTACCAAACATGCCTAAAGTTTGGTAAAGTATGGTATTCTTTTTACTAAACGAGAGTAAATTGCAAAAACAGTTCATGTGTGTTGTGAAATTGCAGGCGCAATCTATATAATGTCAAAAGTATACGCAACTAACGTGTGGAACTTTGATGAGTATATCGTTCGTGTTATTTGGACTGCATCTGCTTTTTATATTTAAGTTTTGCTAATTTATACCCACTAGGTATGGATTAGTCTGTTTATAAAAGAAAATGTTTTAATTCATTCAATATATATTTAATGCATTTTCTAGTCAATTATAGTAATTTACATGTTCATTTAATATGTATTTAATGCATTTTCTGATAAATTAAAAAAGTTTATGTTTATTAATTACATCTTAAACTCTGCCTAGCGGGCATAATTTACAAAACCCTTTATATTTTTATTTGCATTATGCAAGGGATGATAATTGCACACTTAAATTTTTCACTGAAATAATAAAGAGTAATAATATATCCTCTTACAATATCCTCCTAATTATCCTTTTATTTATCATTTTCCAATAGAAAAACATACGTCTACATTTTGAGCAAACTATGCGAACCTTCTTGGCAATCTAATTTAATTTGTTATAATTACTTCCATTTAATTTTATACAAATACTTTTTCTTTTTATTTATAAAATGCACAAAGTTTTAGAAAATCTCTCTAACACTTTTCACCAATAGAGTATCATCTCACTCATCAAACTCTATTCTCCATACCTAAAATGCAAAAAGTCTTTAATGACTTTTTGCATTTAATGCAATACCACATTTAAAGCATATCACTTTGAGGAAAGACTTGTAATGTATCAAGTCTTTTAAAAAAACTTATCAAAAAGATATGAATGCAATGTTAAAAAACCCTTTCGAAATACTTATTGAAATAATAAAAAGTCATTGTTGGTTTTTGCATTGTAGATGCTTTTAGAGCATCTACAATGCAAAAAATCCTTAATAACTTTTTGCATTTAATGCATACCACATTTAAAGCATACCACTTTGAGGAAAGACTTGTAATGTATCAAGTCTTTTCAAAAAGCTTTTCAAAAAGCTATGAATGCAATGTTAGAAAACCCCTTAGGGGCTGTTTGGTTGGCCCAATTTGGATGGATTTGACCGGATTGTATATTAGAATACGGAAAGATATCGTGTTTGGTTGCTAAAATATAAGGTTTTTAATAATGGTGTGTCCCTTAAAATAATGAGTTTGAAACACTAAGCACAAAGAGTGGATTTTAATGTTGCCCATGTGATATTTATATTTTCATAAATTGACAAAAGTACCCTTTTTTGTCTTATTAAAAGTCATCATCTTTCTTTTAAACATAAAGGGCAACTTTGTCTTTTACTTTTACCATTCATTAAAAAAACTGCAAACCAAACATGAAACTATATTTTAAACCCCATAATTTAAGAACCCTCAAATATTGAGATTTAAAATACTACCATTTAAATATTGCAAACCATACGCCCCTTATTGAAATAGTAAAAAGTCATTGTTGGTTTTTGTATACAAAAAATTCCTAATGGCTTTTTGCATTTAATGCATACCAAAAGACTTGTAATATATCAACTCTTTTAAATGAGCTTTTCAAAAAGCTATGAATGCAATATTAGAAAACTCTTTCAAAAGACTTATTAAAATAGTAAAATGTCATTTTTAATTTTTGCATTGCAGATGTTTTTAGTTGAAATATAAAATGAACACTTATTTTAATACATCTTTAAATAGACACGTGAATACGTATTACGAGAAGGAGAAAGTATTATTTTGCAAGAAAATCCAAAATAACGGATCCAAAAACAGAAGTGGTAATAAATGGGTTAGATACAAAGTGCCACGCAGTTGTGTGTGTGGCTAGAGAGTGTGCTGAAAAGCATGAAATAAATTGTTTTTGCAATCTTTATCTCGTTTTGTAAAAAGAATACCATATCTTTACCTAATCTTTTACGGCATGTTTGGTACAAACGTTTTTAAGAATAATTTTTGGTCGAATTTACAAACAATATCTGCTTTTATGTAGTTCATAAAAATTAAGCTTTGATTACGGTTTTCACTTCGGCTTAATTATACTTAATCATTTGTTTGTTTGTATATATATCACTAAAACTAGTTATGCTTGATTCCTTATACAAAACTTTTTTGATTGGTACATGTGTTTTTTTAATTTTTTTTATAAAACCACATTGGTACGTTTCTTTTACTCTCTTCGTTATATTAAATTTCCCTTTTAAGTTTTCTGAACTCACAGATATCTTTTTCTAAATTTGTTTAAAATAGTGTAATGGAGTACAAATGGGACAGTTAATGACTTTCATGAATGATGTTTCACTATGAGTTTTTAATGTAAGAATCAAATTCTATTCAAATGACCTCAAACTTTCTTCTCCATCTTTTATTTAAGTTTGTTGAATTAAATATATTTTATAATAATCTTCTTTATAATTATTCACAAGTTCCCTTTATACACATCTATCCTATATCATCTTTAGTTTATATGTAACAAGCAACTAAAATAATATTTTGGTCCTCTATATAAAATTAGATATTTCTATTAATAATTTTTTAACACACAATTAGTAATTTATATTTATCTTTTAGTTCATCTGCACTTGATTTTTGCTCAAATACATTAAATAAAATTGTGTACATACATATATGCAACTTTATATACTTGTTAGTTTCCTCTCTGGTTTAATACATGTCCTTAGGAAAGATTTGGTAGTGGGGTTATAGAATCAATGATAAAGTATAATTTTCAAATAAGTAAATATGTTTGTGTGTAATAAAATTTTGATGTGGTATGGAATAAATAGTTGCCATAAAACTCCTATTTTTGATTGTTTGTATCTCCTTATGCTAAGTAGGTGTGATTTATGATTTTTTATCTTATCTCTTTTACAATTATTTTAAATGTGTCATTATTTTTATCTTACCATATATTTATATTCAATGCACAATATACTTTATTTAAAATCACAATCAAAGCTTTTGAATTTTCCATTCCTATTTCTATTACCTAACTACAATACCAATACCCAAAACCCATTGGTTCATGAAAATACACACAAACGCTCACTTCTTCATAGTCATACAAAGACTCAACAACTAACTTTTTGGGGTAATGAGCACAAAATATTAAATTTATGGGTTGATAGTATTAGGGGTGTGTCTTGGCTAAGTTTATGAATTGGGCTTATGTCATGTATTATAAAAGCTCGTCTGCCTTGTTAAGTGTTTGGTTTTTGCTTATACCAACTAAATATCAAGTTAAAAATGGACAAAAAAAATACATAAAAATTAAAAAATTAGTGTTTAATTATTATTTGAGGGTATATAAGTTTGTTTATAATATATTTCTTTATTTAATGCCCTATATCTCCTTATTATTAAAATATAAAAAGAAATTTTTTTGTCACTGTATTTTTACGGACTTACGGTTGAACCCCCCTCTGTGTTATAAAGCTCATAAGCCCCAAGTAAATATAAGCCAAACACTTAGTTATCGACTTATTTAACACATTTAAGCTTATAAGCTCCATCTTATAAGCTTTTTATAGCCAAAACCCCCTTAAAAATAAATTCAAAGGACTCGTTTAGTTATTATTAGGGTGGTGGCAATTTCTGACTCACGTCTTGCAACCGAACTGAAATTAAAAGGTGTCGGGTTGAGTCTTAAATAGAGTTTCAGGATCGAGGTTTTGGTGTTTCTATACCTGTACGAACCGACCAGTGAATGTTACCACCCATTGTTATTAATAGATTATAGTAGCTTGATATATTGTTTGACGGCAAAGACACTGTATCGTTGGGCTCCCAGTGTGCTTGTTTTTGACACATTTACTATCCACAATTTTTTATTATTATGTGTTACTTATATTTTTATAAAACCAGAAAACAGTGCTTTTTTGACGTCACTTAAGTTTCTTCTCTATCATTGCCATTCGTGATATGTTATCATCCTATATAAGTATTCTGCCATTTTATTCACTTCGTCGACATTTATCATATATATATATCAAAATTACACAAAATTAAAATGAATATTATTTGGAACATCTTATTGTCTTAAGACATGAAAGTTGATAATTATCTTTTGAATATTTTTACACCAAAATGAAAGAAGAAATAGTAACAAATTTTGTATTAAAAAGGGAAAACATGATGAGAGACCAGATTAATTCTGTTACCTTTATATCAACAGTGCCTTCTCATTTCTTTTCCAAAAAGTTTCATCTATACCTCCCTTTCCCACCACTATTTTTCATTCTATAGTCCTTTGTATAAACAAATAGTACAAAAACATATCCTCTCAAATTCCCACACATCCATCGACCACCACCGTGATTTTGCTTGGCACGCCAATACTACCACCTCAATTCCCGCCTGAGCAGAATCTTTGCGGTCAGACTCGAGGGTCCTCTTATACCAGCCATTTCTTCTCCATGGAGACGGGAACCTTAGCGTTTTTGAATGTTGATGTTAAGCTTGGAAGCATACACCTTGTTCAGCAAACTCCTCGAGACTTGTCGACCAAACACATAACCTCACCAATATTTATCGATAGGCAGACTCCTCGACCTCGTATTGTGATTTTGCTCATCAACTATGTTGTTCGATGAACGCGTGTTTTAATGGTTTTCTCGCAATTCGCAAGAGGATATTCCCAAATTTAACCGGTTTCTGAAAACGAAATGGCCCGTCCACTAGGGCCAACTAGCCTCATGTTGTACTGATGTAAAACGCAAAATGTTGTATTTTTCGTCTTCTTGATCAATGGTTAAGTTCGCTTGAGTTTTTCTCGAACCCCATGTTCTATCGGCATCATAGTCCTATTGCTAAAGTAGATCGATAGCTCAGGTTTTCGCCTTGACCTGTATTTTCCTGATTATCCAGTGAGCCCTTCGTTTTCGATTCTCGACTAGCTAGTTAACATCAACTGCCAATCCAATGCTTGCTAATGAGCTGCAATTGCTGCTCATCAACCTCATATGCTCGTCAGAATTCACATTTTGACCATTTCCCTTGGTAAGTCAATATCGACTTTCCAACGAGATTATTCACTGGCCATGGAAATATGTTGTTTATTCCGACCTCTTTCCATAGCCCAGTTTTATTCTCCCCTGCGAACAAAAATATCAGCTTCATACATTATCTGAAAGAACTATAACAGACGTCGGGTTCATACGAACGGCTTTTCTCAAATATCGCCGATAAACAAGGTTTCGACGCTACGAATTATCCCATATCTGTTTTTTCCTCGATCGTCCCGTCCTTGATCCGCAAGGTCCGATATGTGATTGTTTAGCCCCACAAACTGTGCTCGGCAAGAACTGTAACACCTAGTTCCTTCTTTTTTTCCCAACCACTTATCTAGGTTCTTGCTAAGTTCAAACAGCCTAAACATCTAATCTCTTCGTGTAACCGCGCGCAGTGTCTAACTTTTTACATTGTTTATCGTTGTCTGCTACGTAGGACACGCTTGCTTCAGGTTAGCCACCCTCGCGCTTTTCTTTCATCATACACCCTTTTTTGAGCATTTCTGTCTTTAGATTGTTTGTTGTGTAGCCCTTGTATCAGATGGATGTTAGAAACAATATTTAGCCTTTAATGGTTCGATGAATGCTGCCTAAAAGATCCTAACAGCACAAATCCTGTTTTTCTTTGGTCCTGTGTGGAGCAAGATCAGTACCAACAAGGGCCTCCGTGGTGGCTCCGAACCCGTGGGCTGTTGTTCGCGTGGTTGTAAGGCCACTTGTTGGTTCTGTTGCCGGTTGTAATAACGTGGTGTTTGACTTAGATTGCAAGAGCTTCTTGATGACTTCTGTGGCTGGTTGACTATTCCGCAGGTCTTGTTTGTTAGATTGCTGAAAGTCCTCTTGAAGAGCTGTTCCTAGATATAGCGGTTGTATGTTGGGGCTGTTTGAACCGGTTGATTTTGTTCAAAAGCATATTCGGTTTTATAGACTCGGTCAAATGTATACATACATATTTGCCATCCGGTTACAAAACTCTATACATTCTGGGAGGGGATGATTATATTTCGGTCATGAACTCGCAATGACAAGTATCATTCCCATTTCTGTTTGTTTACTGTCCTTGTATCTTTTGCTTATAATTCCTGTAGCTTGAGTCTCTTAACCTATTTATTAAAACCGAAACAAAGTCTTAATACCAACAATCAGACAATCCAGAACCAATCTACAAAAATAAACAACACAATAATTTAAAAGTTGTGTAATTACATTAACTTTGATGTTATTGTATCTTTTGGTTTTTGCTATTTTCGATCCATTTGAGGTAAAAACTACTCTTTTAACTCTTTTTCGGGAGCGCGGTTTTTTCCAGTTCTTTCACATTTGCGCAACTTCTTTTTCACATTTCACTTTTAGAACAATCTTGGACAACGCAAAGGCGCCTTTTAAGTTTCAGAGGTTCGCAAAATGTGTTTTTAACGATTCGAAGTGTTTTCTCAATTATCGACATTTTGTATACCTTACCCAATAGTATTACATTAGTACCCATCATAAATAAAAAACCATAACAACTATTTTATTAAACTATAATCCAAACTAACTTAATATACACTATATCTAAATCTCTCATTGATGATTTATTAAGTTATTAAGATTTAAATTTTTTTGAAAAGTTCTAGTAGTAAAACCATGTTTGGTGGACGGTGATCTTGATGTAATAGGAAACCGCTTGTAAATCCAATCAGTTTCAATTAATTGTCGAATGATAAACTTGACACCTTAAATTAAGTCTCACAAGTAGTCAGTGCCAATCAACACTTTACTTTTCCAGAAATTTTACGGACAGATTTTCGACATCCTCAGCATCCATGACTCTTCTCGTATCAAACAGTGTTTGAAACAGTTTGCAACTGGTGCACTTGCTCAACTAACCATTTCAAAAATCACTAAATCATTAACATACTATCCTTTTCTTCTATCAAAATCTCTCAATTCTTTTATCTATTACATCACCTATAAATCCTTGATCGTGTAATGGTTATAACCGACTTATCCGATATGGAAACAAACTCTTTTTCGATGAAATGACAATCATGTTTTTAGCCCGAATTCTGCCTTTTTCGATGTGTTTAAGATCTCTTTTCGGATCTGTTCGCGTTCGGATTGTCACCTTCTAGTATTGGGATTCCTTTTTATCGGTTTTGTCATTTATTTGTCATACGCTCTCCTTTTTCACATCTTCATTCTTGGGAGGTATTATTCTCTAATTGGATTTCATATTTTGATTCTCTTGTAACCGCAGTGGTCTTCAGGTAAATATTATTTGGAACCCGCGGTTTCTTATTACTATTTTGGAACCGTGTTTTAAATACAATATTGTCACGCTGTTTGACAGGTCGGGACTCGAGTTCGGTGATATATTGATCCAAACCGATTTCACTTTACTGAAGGAAATTTGATTATTTCCACTAGTTATAAGCTCTGTGTCAATAGTGTAGTTTTACGCCGGACTTGAAAATCTTGCCTTCACGCATAGAACCCGATGCTTATACACTCCGGGTCATCTAATATATGAATTAATTAATTGCTCCAGCTCAACTTTTAACGCTAAAGCGGTCTTGCTGTTGTTGGTTTATGGACATTCCACAGTCATTTGTATGGGCCTGGGTCCCCGTTTATAGGGCCGCCATCAAAGACGTTAGAAATAGGCCGGCTCCGTAAACAGCTGGCGATGGAGCGTCGTAGCAGTTTGGGTAGCCGCATCCAGTGTACAACGCTAAAACATCAGTTCGTAAAAGCGCGCTCGGGAGCGCATCGCTGTTTGAATTCGGGTGGGACCCCGAATAAAATGCTTGTCTTAAAAACCATGTAGGGGAAGATAAAAGTTGGAGGCAAAAATGTAAACGGTTGTCGTTTGACCATGGTTCATACGTCCCAGCTTCTGTATGGTGGTTGTTTATATCAGTTGATGCTTCAGGTGTTTGGGTCTTGTTGCGATTGTGCTTAATCCAGCCCTCGTATATTTAATAATTTTCAGCTCAAGATTGAACTGGGTTTTGTATATGATATCAGTTAATAAACAAAACCCAGATTTTTGTTTTTTGTTTAAAATGATAAGGAAATGAAAGAATTTTGGTATCAATACTGACATGAATAATTTTTTCAAGAAAGAGGGATTATGGTGCGTTTTTGTATTGTATTTTCATCTCTCTTAATGTATTATGTATAGATGTGTTGTGTGTGTGTTTACTGGTTTAGGTAAATTATGAAAATAAAACAAAAGAATGTCTTGTTGGAAATAATTTAATAATATTGTTGTGTACAGGCTAGAGTACATGGGTTAATGTGTTGAGTTTTTGATTTTTTTTAAAGTCTATTGATGATGATGGCTCAATGTTTTGGTTTGTATTCCTAGAGAGAGAATTGTTCGCGCTAGAACGGAATTGCAGGAAAATAGAATGCTTTCTCGCGTTGTAGTCTACATTATAAACACTTTTTGTTTTATTTTTTAATTTCTAGTTGTTTGTTAGTAAGGATAATGGAGGTCATCAAGCGCCTGTCTTCTCTCTATCTTTTACCTATTTTTTAATTATATAAAGGTGGTATAAAATATTAATAAAATCATTTTCCCAACTACTCTGCCTTTAATATAATTGATTATCGTAAAGTTTTATATATGAAAGTACACCATGATTAAGGCGTTGTTTGTTTATTAAGAGGCTTTAAATCTGACTTGCACATCTGAATTTAAATCTGAGTCGTAAATATATGAATCTGAATGAAATAATATTGTTTGTTTTTTGTATAAAAAAATGTCTGAATGATATTAATATATAACAGTTTCATTCGTATGATACATAAACGATTATTAAACATTAAATTTAACAAATGAGTCATTGAACTAACACGACCTAGCAACATATAAATAAGTTGTGTTAAAACAAAACATTCAAAGATATTGTGTCGCCTTTAATCTCGTAAATTAATCATATATTGTTGGTATGTTATATTCTCATGTTGTTAAACATCTTCGTCATTTCTTAAAACTATCACTGTCAATTAATTTATGATGATAAAATTATGAAAAAAGTCGAATATCTTAGAATATATTTAACATTGTCATGTAACAATTAAAATATTTTTGAAGGAAAAAAAATTCAACTTAATACTCAAAATATGCATGCTACTATTTGATTGAAAAAATTAGTTATATATTATTATTGGTTGAAAGGCTCTTATGTTAAGTTTGAGCATTTTTATCATCATCATATTATCATATTTAATATTTTTTTATTTTTAAAAAAATAGCGACATAATTCTCTCTAAACGTATTATTAATACGAAAGGAAAAGACGAAAAAATATATAATATAAAATAAAAAAAAGAAATCAAAGGAAAAAAATAAAGTAAAAAAGCTAAAAGAAACAAAGAAAAGAAAGAAGTAAAAAGTTAAAACACATTAAGAGGTAGTAAGACATCCCCTCCCCATCTTGTTGGGTAAGAGGTTTCAGCCTCTGACCGCCTCTGAATGAAAAAAAAAACGCACTGAATGACCAAAATGTCTGACCGCGTCTGAACGAGACAGATTAAGAGGCTGTTAAGAGGTATTTTTTAAAAAACAAACACCACCTAAGTATTTAAATCATCGTGATTAGAGGATAGTTGTAAAAATGTCAGGGTGAGGCTGGACAAGTTCAATAGTATATAACATGAGATGAAAATTGTAACGAGTAATAATTTTACGAGGAAGTTATCTCGTGTTAACTTTTCATTACTTTTTCGCAATTGATGGTCGGGTGAGTAAGAAAGCAAAAAAATCTACCAAAAATACACATGTTTTGATGTTTTAAAACCGATCAAGACGAGTTTTGATCTTTTGTATATGCACATGTTTAGGTCGATTATAAGTGCTATGGCTCAAGCAGGCCTAAAAATGACACGCCCCACTTTTGATATAGTTTAAGTAAATTGTATTGTTCTCTTTATTAACTTGTAACTTATTCTAAGTCTTGTTTAATTAATGATTGTGAAATTTTGGAATGATGATTTATGACTTTGTGTGGGATTAAATTTGGTACAAAAAGGCTAACAGATTATAGACATATTTGTACCAAAAACTGGTTAAATTCAACATGATACACCCTGAATATTATATATTAATTAGTTTCATAAAAGTGGTTAAAATGAATTTCTAAAAAGATTAAAGAGAGTTAATATTGGAATAGAAGATACATCAAGAGTCAACTTTTTAATGAGATATGAGATTCATGAGTTGATTATGCTTATAGTATGTATTATCTGACTTAAAACATTGACTGACTCACTTCACTTTTCATACCACGCGCTTCGTAATGTCAACACGCGTTCAAAAACCATATTAACTCCTACAAAAAAGTTTCAACACTTTTAGAAATAACATTTTTTTATCAAAAAGTAAATAACTAACTTAATACTATACGCAATGTTCTTTTTTATTGAAATAGAGATATTTGTATTGCTAGAGATATACGGAGTATTAAATTTGTAAATATTCTTATTACTAACGAATTTACCATTAATGGCATATGTCAGATGTTTTTCAATGTTTAATTAGTAAAGTCAAAGGATCAAATGTGGATATTCTTTTTCTTGTTCTATGACGAAGGAGATACCATATTTAATTGGTCCAGATATACTATTCAAACATAAAAATGTTAAGGACGTAGTTAGAGGTCAGTATGATGTTTATGTTTCTTTTTTTATTTATTTGTCAAATTTTGAGCTAACAAATAATTTTAAGAACGAATAAACAATTGTAAAAAACCCCTGCAATATTTATTACCAATTTTTTTAAGACCACCATTTTTTCTTCTCATTTTATCACATAACTATTTATAAAATTTATTAACTTAAAATACAATTATCATAAAAAAATAAAAAAATAAAAAAATATATAAAGAAAAATAAGCAAGGGCCCATCAACCGTTTTTTCCTGTTCCAGTACCAGATACTTTCTTCTTAATTATTTAAAACACCACACTACACGCTAGGTTGAGCAAAACAGACTGCGGACCGGACCGAACCGTGAAAACCGGACTCAATCAGACCGACCTTTTCTTTATTTTCGGTCTTCGGTCCGGTCGGATCTCCGGTCCGGTCTTACAAAAAACCCAACAATTATGTTTTGTTGGACCGGATTGGACCGAAGATCGAACCGGACCGGACCATTTCGGTCCGATCTTCGGCTCAGTGTTTTGGCCAAGGTCCGTTTTGGTCCGGTCCGGTCTTGTTCGGTCCGGTCCGGTTTTTGGACCGTGAGCACTCCTACCACACACACACACACACATTAATCACACACTACACACACATAAAAAAACACACACACACACACACTATAAACACACAAACACAACCCATTTAAATCGAAAAAAATTGCAAACCCACGTTACGACGCAAGTTAGTGCAGTAACTCTCGGCTTAACGCTGTAGGCAAATGGAGGGGCGGTATCATAACGTCCGACAACGCCATGCCATCTCAGCATAACGTAGCCCAGTGCGTTATGATACCATGACCTCTAAGTAAGACTTGAACATACTAGCCTTTGAGATTTGGTAAAAAAATGTAGCTATATACGAATGATTTAAGTTAATTTGGATACCAAACTTATTGTGGATACCAAGGGACTAATCTTCACTCTTCATCCCTATTTTAATCCAATGGCTAAGATTAAACCAAAAAACCATTTTCATCCCTTTTTTTCAAATATTAATATATCCCAAATCGTTAATCGTTAAGCGAAAAAAAATATATCATCACGACGAGCATTAAATTATCTTTCTATCGATATATATTTTGATATACTTTGGACGAAAAAAATTTTTCTCATTTTTTCACCTTTTTTTTCTTCGTTTTTTTGTCTTTTTTGTTGCTGAAACTTGCATGAAAAATCATTTATGATATTAGTGTTAAATCATATATGATATTAGTGTTACATTACATATTATAAAAACATATATGATATTAGTGTTAAATCATATATGATATTTAAGTTTACTGCAATCACATGTAATTCGATGTTTGTTATATCATATATGATTTATACGAATATTCAAATTAGTGTTTAATCATATATGATATTTTCATGCAAGTTTCAACAACGAAAAAAAGGTGAAAAAACAAAAGAAAAACCGTGAAAAAACAAAAAAAAATTGTCGAAAGTATATAAAAAAGAATATATATGGAAAGATAATTAAATGCTCGTCGTGATGGTATATTTTTTTCGCTTAGTGATTAACGGTTTAAGAGATATTTAAATTTAAAAAAATAGGTGAAATAATAAAATTCTTTTAATCTCAATCATTGATTTTTTTTAAATGGATAGTGGAGACGAGTCCTTTAGTATCCAATCTTTTTTGGCATCCAATATAACTCTCCTCATATATGAATATGTAAATAGATACTTCTTCCATTATAAAATAATCGTCCATTGATAAAAATAATATTCAGTTTAAGGAAAACACCACTATTACAACGTTCTTTTATAAAAGGGAGATATATTTCTAATAGTGAATGAGACAATGGAGTATTTAAAGGAAAAAAAAGAAAATGTCTAATGTTCAAAATTGACTTCGAGAAAGCAGATGATAGTATTAATTGGAAGTTTCTGATTAACATGATAAATAGAATGGGCTTCAGGAGAAATAGTGTAAGTGGGTCGAGGTTTGTCTTTGATCGCCTTCTATTCCATTCTTGTTAATGGATCTCCAACAAAAGAATTTGATTTAGAGAGGGGTGTTAGACAAGGCGATCCTTTATCTCCTTTTCTCTATATTTTGGCGACGTAAGGGTTAAATGCGATTGTTAATGAAGCGACGGATAAAGACATATTCAGAGGGGTTAAAGTGGGGGCTGATAGGGTAACGGTGTCTCATCTTCAATATGCGGATGGCACTATTTTCTTTGGTGAATGGAATAAAGAGAACGCTAAGTCTCTTATGTGTATACTCAAGTCTTTTGAAGAAGTATTCGGGTTACGTGTAAATTATAATAAAAGTAAGTTATATGGCATATAGGTTAATGTTTCGGAATTAAGAGAGATGGCGAAGGATGAGGTGTGGTATTGGGGAATTCCCGTTCACGTATCTGGGTCTTCTGATTGGTGAGAATATGAGGCGCATAAATGCATGGAATCCAGTTATTGATAAAGTTTAGAATTGGTTAGCCGAGTGGAAAGCAAAAACGATGTCAATCGACAGACGTTTAACATTGATAAAATCGGTACTTGGAAGCTTGCATTTGTATTATTTTTTGATGTTTCGTGAGCCTATTTGTGTGATAAATAAGCTTGAGAGAATTCGAAAAAACTTGTTTGGGGCAGGGGGAAGGGGAAAGGAAAAAACTTGCTTGGGTTAAATAGGATTCATTGCTAGCCTCGGACGGGGATGGGGTTAAATATTGGGTTATTACGGGCAAAAAACCTTGCTCATTTAGGAAAATGGTGATGGGGGTTTAGAATCGAGGGAGGTCTTTATGGGCTAAGGTGATAAAAAGTATTCATGGCAAGAGTGGTGGGTTGGGTGATTTTAGGGGGGTTTCCGAATGGAGGTGGGCTTGGCGTAACATTGTTAGGATAAGAGAAGAATTAGAGGGTTTGGGAATTGATTTTGCATCTTCATTTGTTGGGGTGGTGGGTAATGGTAGAGATATTATGTTTTGGTTAGAGAAGTGGGTGGGCAATCAAAGTCTTTGCGATAGATTTATTAGGTTTTATCATTTAGATAGAAGAAATGAGGATATTGTGGTGGAAAAGGGCTCGTAGGTAAATAGTGTATGGTGTTAGGAATGGGATTAGGTTAGAAATGTAAGAGGTGGATATATACGTTATAGCGTAATGTCTGTGGGTATATGGCTGACGTCGGATGAGGTGGATTTCTGAATTTATTGGTCGTATGCCATAGCAGAGATCAATGAATTGCGGTGCCACTGGCTTTTATGGTGCGATCTATTGGTATTACTCCACAACGTACCCAAGGTTGACGAAGAGACTAAATATGCCCGACTTATGTCAAAGTATCGACCCTAGGAGTTGTCTCTCGGTGGCAATTGGTGTGGGTGATGTGCTTTCGTGTAGGTTGTATTTATTGATTACCAAGTTTTAAATTTATATTTAGCCGACTTATCCTAAAACAACACTTTAACGAGCAGTGTACCCGATCAGATAGAGTTTCGTAGTAAGTAGGGTGTCGAACACTAAGAGCGAGAACGTTAACCTTATATTCTATCAATATTTTATTCTAATTAATTAGTCTAGTTAATTCTATGTTATTTCTAATTAATGTTAAACCTATGCTAAACCTAGTTCTATTGATAAGGGAGGGGTTTTCAGCCTGAGAGACTGGCACGGGTTTTATGATGACTAAAATCAATTTAATACACAATAATCACGCAAGAAGAAAATCAGAAGATAAAAGAACGATACAAGCCAAATGATAGAAAACTGTATTAGCCATATTAAATCCGATTAAATACTGGTTTGTTTGTTTAGTGCAATGACTGCTTATCTCGAGGCGACATATCATTCTTAAGACTTAGGTGGGACATCATCCTAAGACCTAGACACGTTGAATCATGTCACAATTAACGCATCCGCATAAAGCATCCGTTAGTTTAATTATAATCTATCTTAGGGATTAAAGCAATGGTGATCTTGTTAAACCCTAGCCTATCGGGACTTTACCCACTTACTTCTTGACGGTATTTTATATACTAGCAGTCCACTGTCCAAGTCTTTACCAATTGATTTAGAACGTACTTGTTGGGTTGAAGGGTCACCTGCCAGTCCAACTAAGCTCAATAATCTAAAGGTAAAGATAAGACATTATTTGTGATCATATTGGTCTAGATATATAAAACACGATATGGAGAGCTATCCCAGTATCTAGATCACTTGGTAAGTCTCACTAGACCCAGTTGAATGATAGGTCGCATATTCAAGCACATAGACAAGTATGAAATGATAAACATAATTAAACAATCAACGATAAATTAAGCAATCGAGATTAAACAAACCAAACATTGAATCTTCATTAAGATGGCTAATACCCGAGGGTATTAGCCCATAACCATTGTAATAATACAAGTATAATCAAACAACCAAGGTAAACTAACAGAGTTAACGAACGATACCAAAAATCGAATGATTACAAGAGTATAGGAATTACACGGTGTCTTCTATGGAATTAGTATCGATGTTTGACCTTGGCTGCTCGTCATCTCTTCAGAAAATTGACTTTTATGTTTATGGTATAGAGAATATGATTTAGCACCCTCAAAACTCGCTTTTGAGTCATCTATTATAGTCTCTGAAAATGAGTGGATACGCCGTATTGAGTGAGGTCAATACGGCGTATTGGGGTGAATTCCTTGGAGTGCGCGCTACATTCATAATCAATCAGTAATAACCGTCTTCAATCACATTTATTGCAGGATCTTTGATTGTTGACCAGCTGAATACAGCGTATGTAGTTAGCAGGATACGCCGTATTAGGTATTGAACAAACGCGTTTTCTTGTGAAGTCTAGGCGTTGATACGTCATATCTTCTTTGCTGGATACGACGTATGTAGTCATAAATAAGCAATCTTCAAATATCATCATTTAAGCTCCAAAATGTGCGCCTTTTAGCTTGTCTTCACAATGTACTCCATAATTACTGCAATTAACAACTTTAACCAATTAAGTAACAATTCTTGCAATAATTATACAAAAATAGGTAATTTACTTGGGATAAATGATGTTACAAAAGTAACATTATTTGATGTTATCAAATATCCCCCACTTGAATCCTACTTGTCCTCAAGTAGACTTTAGTAATTTATTAAAAATGTATCCCAACCGAAGTTAAAGATTTTTCCTTTAAGCATTCTTTCATTTAATCACCTGTACAAAACCAAGCACCTCACGAAATATGGAAAATGAAAACACTCAGATCACTCAACTAATCTAGGGTGTAACATTTAATAGGTACGCTCAATTTTGCGGTCGTGATTAGTTTTTTATCATATGCTTGGCAAGGATACACATCTCCACCACTAGAGCTAAGGAGTAACAAATTCAAAAAGGTAAATTGGGCTTATTTTAAAGGCTTATAAGGGCTAATCATTCTAACCTCTCGCTTTCACACAAAAAGTACCACACCAACGATGGACAGCTGCCTCCTCTCTCCTCCCACAACCTACTATGGCCGTAACGACGGAGTAGACATGTGTGATTCTACCACATCTTCATTCGAGTTTAACCAAGGGTTAGGATGAAGAATGATATAGGGTATGGATCTTCTAACTTTTACCAAAAGTAATAAACCAACAAGGCAGCCGAATCACGCATACATGGCCGTAACGACGAAATAGACATGCATGATTCGATCATATCCTCGTTCGAGTGAAACCTAAGGTTAATTGTTAGGAAATGGAAATAAGTTGCCGTTAAATAAATATCAGAAAGCAAATAGATTAAGCCTGAACAAATAAGGTATATAGTTGCTACTAACTTTCCTGACCGTTCCATGATAAAGACTTAGAAATATATATAAACGTCTTGATCATAGAATGACAAAGAACCTAAGTTGGTTGTTCCAATAGTCGCGGTCTATTCCCAAATCATCCATACTTATTATAATTTGATCAAGACAAGTGGTGATATCGACCACTTTTATACAAAATTATACATCGTTAATTTTTACCACATATCAAGTTAATCGATCCCTCCAAAGTAAGTTATCGGTTTAAGATCATATGAACGAATTTCTTCATCTTTTTTTTGTTCAATTTTCCATTTTTCTCTAGAGACGCGCAGATTTATACAATACAATACGAAATATCGGTGTATTTTTTTTTTCTACCACATTCACCAACATATTTCATCCGGTATGGATTTTCTTTATACAATTCTCGCACTTCGGAACATTAATACCATAATTATGAAACCTCTCGCCTGGCAAAATACACGAGCCTACATACTTTATACACGCGCGCAATTCGCAGTGTGCAATTTCTCGACCTAAACGGAGATAGATATTAGAAAATGTCACTCGTTGACACACCCCCCCCCCCCACGAACTACAAAACTTTACGTCAAAGCATACTAGCAACTTGATTAAATAGGCCTTAATATACAGGGCCTCTGGCTAAGGTGTACACGAAATAATCCCCCCCCCCATTTGCGTTAGTGAAAAGACAGGGAATGGATAACAGGTTTTTCTAGGGGTATCCTACTCTTATAGTGAGAGTTCTCTCGCAAGGGTATCGGGGTTAACTAACACTGTGTAGTTTGTTACGCATCACAACATAGGCTTTTTGGGTTTATTCCAAAAAATTTACCAGGTTAAACAGGTTACTCATCTAAGTCATTTTCCCCCCCCCCCCCCGCCGCTCCCCCTCATCTTTGTGGTCTTGAGTGCTTACCGACATCGCACTTCGCGCGACGCATAAGGTCCACAGAACATCACCGACACACTCATAATATTTGTGGAATTTTTGGGTAAATGTTTGGAAATGGAATAGGCTTTAATTCTCACAATTTGTCATTAAGGGTTATTTGTGTGCAAGGTTATGTAACTAGTAATTTTAACAAAAGTATGCTAAAAAAAATTTAAATTTGGCATAATTTTAAGCATATATTATTTTTAATTTGGCATAATTTTAAACATATAGCATATTATTTGTAAAAAGAAGGACAAGTAGGCGTTCTAATTCTCCATCCCCCACTTAAATTATACAACGTCCTTGTTGTATAGATAAAACAATTAAAGAAAATGGGAAATAGAATTAGAACAAGGAACTCCCTTGATATTTTGCTCGGGATGATTCTCCAATTTGAGTTCTTGAGCAAAAGTGTGTTGAAGAGGCGTCAGAATGCCCGTATGAGTTCAACACACGTCTTTTTCCAGAGTCTACCATCACCAATTAGTCGATTTCTTTACAGCAAGGTCCTGCATAAAAGTTTAAAAGACGAAACGTGCAATTCCTATCTCGGTTTTACAATGGTTACAATACGTAAAAATAAACACACATACTGTACAGGGAGTCAATACGCCGTATCCCAAACCCAAGGATACGCCGTATTACGACCTGTAAAAAAAATGTTTTAAAGTTGCAGAAATTTAAATTCAACTGATAACGTCCAGACAGGTCCATACGGCGTATCCATAGAGGTTCCATACGCCGTATGGAATGTCTGGGAAGACAGACTCAGCAAACAATTAAAATTACAAATGACAAACAATTAAAAACAGTCGGGTTGTCTCCCGGTAAGCACTTTTCTTTTAGCTAGTCTTTAAATTAGACTTTTTCTTCTCAGCTTCATTCTTCATTCATTCACTCGCACTCGTCCCTTCGTGCGAATTTCTCCATAATCTTTTGGCATGACACAAACTCCTTGCAAAATGGCATGTCGAGCACAACACCACTTGTTTCATCCATATCGTCAATGATCGTGAAACCTGAGATAATAGAAAAATTCCCAACGAAAATAGGTATGTCTATCAAAGTTCCGACTAGATCCTTCCCTTCATGATCACCTTCGTCCTTAATTATAGAATTATAAAAACGTTTGTTCATCATATTAATGGATAAGGTAGGGAGGAAGTTAGCATTAACATGTTTATACCCAATCATACAAGAAAATTTTATTTTGTAAAAATGTTTGACAATAACATTTCATCAATGGTTGGCTCAAAGTTATCATCTTGATTAATCCTAGGTTCTAGAGGCACATCCAAATCATTTAGTTCAATATAATCTCCATAGTGTAGGTCGAATGATTTATTAACAGCCTCTCTTATAAGCTCAGTTTTGGAATCAAGAGTCGTTCTTAACATATAGACCCTCCTAATTATGCTAGTAGCAGGTTTAATGCTTTTGAAAACAATTTTCTCTTCCCCAACCCTTAGAGTAAATTTTCTTTTAAAAACATCTATCTTGGCATGGGTGGTAGACAAAAATGGTCGTCTGAGGATCAAAGGGACATCGTCATCCTCGGGTATGTCCAAGATAATAAAGTCTATCGGGAAAATAAATTTACCAATCCTAACTAGCACATTTTCAGCAATACCCCTTGGATGTTTAATTGTTCTGTCAGCCAGTTCAACAGTTAACCTAGTGTGAGCTAAATCTCCTAAACCAAGGTTGGTGTAGGTAGAGAATGGCATAACACTTACACTTGCTCCTAGGTCAACAAGGGCTTTATCAAAACAAACATTATGAATAAAACATGGTAGAGTAAAACTTCCTGGGTCCTTTTCTTTTTGAGGCAAGGTGTTATCATGAAGTGTGGTCCCAATTGAATAGGTTTCCAAAATCTTCAGTTCATGTGCCTCCTTCCACTCATTACAGCAGTAATCATGTAGTCGCTTAGGAAAGGGAACTGTTTCATAAAATACGTTACTGATTTGTAAGTTTGATACGGTGTATGGGCCTGATCCCATACGACGTATTCTAGTTGAATTAGCCTTAGCAGTCGAAATCGATTTGACATGGTCCTTTGGATTCATTTCTGTTGAGTCGGGTAGACTTCTGAATCCTCTTTCTTGTAAGACTTTGCTCATTTGTCCAATCTGAATTTC
>BQNB010015503.1:49945-67545 GCA_026074375.1 Tanacetum coccineum
GAGTCTTAGTTTTCCTAGGTGCTTACTTGTAGCATTACGTGAGGACACACAATAGTTTAGTATGGGGGATTTTGGTATGTGCTTAATTACACATACCTTTGACCTTTAAAATCAGACTTAAATGACCAAAAACGTACCAAAAATACTTTGTATTTGTATGTTTTCACTTATATTGTGCAGGAAACGGATAATCAAGAAAAGAAAAAAAATCGAAGCCAAAACAACAAGAAACAAGCACGAAATGGAAAAGCGTGAAAAGACAAAGTCAAATCGAAGCCACAGTCAACAAAAGTCAAAGTCAAAGTCAAATCAAAGCCACAGTCAACAAAAGTCAAAGTTAAAGGTCAAAACCAAAGCCGTAACCGAAGAATACTTAATGGGCCCACTCAAACTCATCTAATGGGCCGGGTCAGCGCATTAGTGTATTTATTGAAGGCTTATAAGCCCAAGTTTAAACAAAAGCCCATTTTCCCCTTTAAAACACAAACAAGCCTAAAACCTATACCATAAGCCCAAGTCACTTAACTGCCCGTTAGCCAAAACCCTTTAACAGATAACACCGTTAATCCTTTTAAGGACTGTGTGTGTAAAACAACCAAATACCCTTGAGGGCCAAAACTACCAAGTCCCAAAATATTTATTACCACAAGGACTACTCGTGTAATCAAGTTATGCAAAAAGAAAGGCCTTTTCTGCCAATTCTTTAAGAGGAGAGTTATATTGAATACCAAAAAAAGGTTGGATACTAGGGGACTCATCCACACCATCCATCTAAAAAAAATCAATGGTTGTGATTAAAAGCATTTAATTATTTCACCAATTTTTTAAAATTTAAATATCTCCTAAACCGTTAATCGTTAAGTAAAAAAAATATACCATCACGACGAGCATTTAATTATCTTTCAATAGATATCCACTTTGATATACTTTCGACAAAATTTTTTTTTACGTTTTTTTCACGTCTTTTTCATCTTTTTTCCACGTTTTTTTCAGATTTTTTCAGATTTTTCACGTTTTTTTTACTTTTTTCACCTTTTTTTTCGTTTTTCACGTTTTTTCGAGAAAAAGTTTTTTTTTTTCGTTTTTTCCGTTTTTCACGTTGTTTTCTCGTTTTTTTTCCGTTGTTGAAATTTGCATTAAAAATCATATATGATATAACACTAATATCATATATGATTTAACACTAAAATTAAATATCATATATGACATAACACTAATATCATATATGACATAACACAATCATATATGATTTAACACTAACATCATATATGATTTAGGCGGTAACTCTAAATATCATATATGATTTTTATGCAAGTTTATGAGAAAAGTTCGGAAAAAAAAATGTTTGAAAAAACGGAAAATTTTTTTTTGTGTCGCTGAAAGTATTATCAAAGTGGAGAAAACGTGATAACAAAAAAACGTGGAAAAAGGAAATAAACCGTGAATAAAAATGTGAAAAAACGTGAAAAAAAAAATGTGAGAAATAAAAGGTGAAAAAAAAAAGTGAAAAAAACTTGAAATTTTTTTTTGTCGAAAGTATATCAAAGTGGATATCTATAGAAAGATAATTAAATGCTCATCGTGATGGTATATTTTTTTTCGCTTGACGATTAACGGTTTGAGAGATATTAAGATTTGAAAAAAAAGGTTGAAAATAATTTTTGGTTTAATCTTATCCATTAGATTAAGATGAAGATGAAGGGTGGAGATTGGTCCCCTGGTATCCACAAAAAACTTTGTATCCAAATGAACCTAAATCATATATATAACATGATTAATTGGTGGTTAATGGTTAAATGTTGTTTTCGTTTTGAGGTTTTTTAATCTTTAGGGTGCGTTTGGATATGCATTTCACGACACACATGGGTGTGTTTGGTTACTACGTTTTGACAGCCCATATAAGGGTGTTTGTTTCTGAGTTTATAGCCTAATAGGGGCGTTTGGGACAGCCGCCCCTAAATAAGGGTGCATTTGGTTTTACTTATAACTGATATTTATGTAAACTTGACAAATTATTAAGTATAAGACGCGAAAAGTATTAGTGATATTGATTGTTTTGAAAGTGGAAATTGTTTAATTATATAAATATGGGAAACGATGTATAAACGAATAGGTCATGCCGAAATTTCTATAAAATTATATACTTAGTATTTTTCGCTACAACTTCTACTATTTTTGGAAACCGATAAATCGAACGAAAGTTATACTTTTATAAACGAGACAACTATTTTGGTTACAACACGTAAACAAAACAAAATACTAAATTATCAAATATTATTATGTTTTATAACTTTTAATTAGAAGATAAAATCATAACTTTTGTAAAAACTTTACAAACATCGTTTACTTAATTCTTAACTTTAAAGCGTACGTTTTTCTTTTATATAAGAACTTTTACTTATTTATTTAAGTAGTGTTTTCCTATTCTTAAATGCGTTTCGAACTATTTGGTCTAATTATTTTATCAAATTCTTTATTATCACTTTGATTTATTCTTTTAGATGTTTGTCTTCATTATATAGTTCAACATATGAATTATGTAAGTGTCATTTTTCATATGTAATACATACGGAATATATTACATATTTTTCGTTTGCTTTCCGATTTATTTTATTTAACCAACCACCAAACTAGTACAACTTGAAATCTAAGTCTTTTATCAACGTGGCGCGTTGATGTAACCATCCATCGGAAAACCCAAATACATTATCCTAGGCTAGTGGATCTTAGCCGTTAAGATAAATCGCAACTTCTTGGTCGAGCCGTTTTGGTTTCCATTTGTGCTGTAGCTTAAATATGTAGCAGTTTCTGCCAATCGTTCTACAACCATCAATGTGAGTTCATAGGCCCCATCTTATCTTTTTAATTGTTTTCCTATTGTTTCGGGGGTCGAGAATACATGCTTTGTTTTACTATGAAAACTTATTGTTTTCCACTACTTAAGCGTTACTTAACTATCTTTACTAAAACTTGATTTGCTTACTACATGATTTGAGATCATTGATTATCTATTTGTGAAACTGTGAGTTTTGGACACATTATTTGTTTTACTTTGGACACAAGTGCTCTTCAATTGTATGCGATCCAGATTATTGCTTGAATGCTATTGCCTAAGAGCCACGAATACGGGTGCAATTCCCTTATAATACGACACGGCGTGCATTGCATATTCCCTATAATTATGAATACTGGTGCAAATCCCTTATAATTACGAACTCTGGTGCAAATCCTTTATAATTACGAATATGGTGCAAATCCTTTATAATTATGAACTCAGGTGCAATTCCCTAAGAATTACGAATACGGCTTCGATGTCATGAGCTTAGTGCAATAATACCTGTTTTGGACTTCGGAATACGTACTTAGTCCGCCCTTACTTAAATCTTGTGGTCCACTAAACTATTTGACTACATTAACATTATTGATTTTTGGAATCACTACTTGGATTTCGAACTGATACTTCTAAATGTTGTACGTTTCTTTTCTTTCTGGAAATATTTTTTAATTTATTTCGATATTGCTTTTACTAAACCTATGATTCACCATCATTATTTTGACGTTTTAGCTGTATTTTCTCTAGGTTATTATCTAGCTAAGTGGAAGCAAAGGGACATTTGAGTCGCATGCGGGAATAATTTTTTTTTTTTTATTTTAATTTTTTTTTGATGGCTAATAACTTGAGAACATTCAATAAACGTTTTAAAAAAAATGTTTTATGTAGCATTATAAATGGGATCCTTTGTAAACTTTGATTTTAACATATCGAATGTGAAATTTATTTTAAACGTCTCTTTTGAGATCGTTTTCTGTGACTTGTATGTATGGACTATGAAGTAGCACCCCATAGTGGTATTCCGATGCGTTGTTGAAATTTTTGGGGTGTTACAGATTGGTATCAGAGCTCAGGTCACAGAGAACTAGGTCGTTTTCAAAACCTAGACTATGACCATGTTTTTTAAAATTTAGAGTCTCTCCTTGTTTTATCCGATATTCATGCGCGCATGCTCCCTGATCCCCTATAAGCTCTCTTTTGCCTCTTTACTACTATTACATGGATAATGAGTATTTAACACTAAGCTATGATTTCACTCTCTTACGTCTATCTTATGACGTCTTACTATTTACCTTATATCGGTCCGTTATATAAATATTGATCACTCTGATTTTCGCGTACTTTCTAATTTCTCATTTACTCCCTGGAGCGTCAATACTGGTATTATATAAGAATACCTATATATATGGACTATTTTCTTTTTGATCTCTTACGATTAACTTCAAACTTTTTCGCGACTTTAACTTGTCACCTTGGATCGTGCCGTCTTTTGGCACTTACCTTTGAAACGCGATTGACTAATGTCTCATTATATTTTTCCATTACTTCTTATGATTTTGAAGAATCATGCCGCCAACGAGACTCCTTCTTCTTAATGTAACATCTGGTCTTGTTTTGATATCGTGTTTTATGCCGGCGATACTTAAGTAGGAAGATTTATAATAGTCTTATTGAAATGAATTGGGACACCTCTTCATTTGAATAAGGGAATTATAAATCGCCGGAACATATAGTTTATAATTCCCTTAGCGTACAAGGATTGAGACGCCTCTTTTTGTTAAGTGACAAATTATTAAATGAGTGGGCTTTCGTTTATTCGACATAGCGTTGTTGATTGTCGTATGAATCTATTCTTTTTAGGCTATGAGCTTCTTTCGACTCGTGATTTGTTATATGGATTTTTTCAAATGTGTATCGACCGCCGCGAACTTGATAATCTAATAGTAATGAACCATTAACCGCCTCCAAGAATTGACGACTTGTTAAATTCTTCGTTCCAATAGCTTTTTCTTCGACTCATGTATTTTATCATTCTTTTTGAAGATCCTCATGACATTTGATCCATTCGCTCATATTCATTGCACATATTTGATGCTTTGACTTTTGTTCAGTCAAAATTTCGTTGGAAACCTCGACGATGACCTAGGTATATCCACTCATCTCATCACAAGTAAACCAGAGACGAATAAGTCGAATTGAGCACCGGGACGGTGCTCCCTTAAGATGAGAAGACTGTGACAACCAGCAATTTTCGGAACTTTAAATGACTATTTTACCCCTTGACTTTTCGTGTTTGACTTGACTTTTTGACTTTTTGACCTTCTATGGTCACATAAAAACGATTACCGCATAGCCGGTAAATTTTCGAAACGTATTTAAATAATAATTCATATTATTTATTATATATCTCTTATTTATAAATTTATTTTTCAAACTAATTTGAAACGAAAACGAGAAGATATATATTATTCTTCTTAAGTTGACTTTTTAAAAACGACATGTTAAATCACGTTTTCACAACTCGGACTCTAAAGCAATTTAATTTCGAACGACATTCCGGTCAACTTTTTAGTTTTGCCCGAGACCCGAAAACAAACAGAAAGTGACTAAAATACCTTCGCAAAATTTTAAACAGCGCACACAACGCGTACCGGCACAAAAATAATTAAATTATATATAATTATCACTATTTATTTAATAAAAATATTAAATAAAATCATTTAACATTTTATTCAAAAGCGTTTGTTGATAACGCGAATATTCGAGTTAAAATTTGGCATAACCGGGTTCCCAAATAAATAACAAATATTTTTGTAAATGTTATAAAAATATTTATGAAATACTACCAAATGAATACTCATTTTTATAGGAAAAAATTTTGTTTTAAATTTGGAAAAAACAATGGCGCAAGTTTCGTGTTTTGGAATCATCCGTTTTAAGTCGCTCAATCGCATAGTTCCCGAACCACAATTTTACAAAATAAACTCAAAGTTTTACCTTTTGTCCATAGTGGTTATATTTACAAACATTCAACCCTAAACTATTATACACATGTCTTTTTATTATAACTTTTTACTAGATATATTTATATATATTATATATTTATTATATATATATATATATATATATATATATATATATATATATATATATAATTATATATATATATTTTTTTATAGTATATATATAGTATATTAAAAACACACACACATATAACATTCCCTCTCTCTCTCTCTCCAATTTTTCCGGCCGACACCACCGGTCAGGGATTCCGGCCAACGGAAAACCTTTTCCGGTGAGTTTCGAGCGAGTTCGAACTTTCCCCGCCACCCGTATATCGATCTACCACCCCACGCGCCACACATGCCATCTCGTCACCCCAAACGACGTCACAGCCATGCCCACAACCAACCTCCACCACGTTAGTAGCACCATCATCACCCCCGTCACCACCGACGCAACCCGCACCCCCACCAACACCACCATCATCCTCATCTCATCATCGTCATCATCATCATAACACCATCATCTTCATCACCGCCACCCACTGTCACTAACAGCAACGGTGCGTTTGGTCGTTATTGTCACTAAAAGGGTGCGTTGGTTGGCTGTGAAACACCATTAGGGTGCGTTCGGCTTTTCAGACCCACTGGGGTGCGATGGGTTCGGGTTTTAGCACCAAAGGGTGCGGTGGGTTTCCTGGTAGTATGGTGCGTTTGGTTTGACAACACCACGCAGGGTGCGTTTGGTTTTGTTATAACAACCCATGGTGCGTTTGGTGGATATAGAAACAACATAGGTTGCGTTTGGTTTATATTATCGATTAATAAAATTATTAAGATTTTATATATATATATATATATATATATATATATATATATAACTGGATTAATTGGTGGTTAATGGTTAAATGTTGTTTTCGTTTTGAGGTTTTCTAATCTTTAGGGTGCGTTTGGATATGCATTTCACGACACACATGGGTGTGTTTGGTTACTGCATTTTGACAGCCCATATAAGGGTGTTTGTTTCTAGAGGACTTATGGTACTTTATTTAAGATAAAAACTAATTAAAACAAGTTTATATACATAAATACCTATTTATTTTAAAGGAACTGTTTTGGTTCGAAATTTTACACAGCCCGCTTATATTTTTACAAAAATAGTACGTCTCATGACGATTCCAAAAAGTAAGAAACTCGAAAAACAGATTTATAACGAAAAAGATACATAGTTTACGAGTTATAAGTTAATTAAACTTTTATAAAAGTTACTGTTCACAACAGATACATTTTTGGAAAATAATTATAAAACTTTTAATTACGAAGACGTGCTCGAAAGAATCACTAAAAACGGAGTTAAAACGAGTAAGATACGACGTTTCAAAGTTATCGAACGTTATATATAAAAGCTGAAAAACTGTGTACGCTTCAGCAGATGCTGAAGCTCATTTTCGAGGGCCTTCGGTTCCGATTGAGTCGAAATGTAAAACTACAAAGTTGTTTGGAACGACATTTTACATAAACCTGCCGATTTTCATAATTTTCGGATGTATATTTTGTAAACTAGACAATATTTCCTGACGTGAATAGTGTTGGTTCGTTTTTAATAAAAAACTTTGCGAAACATTTTGGAAACACTTAAATAATATTTATACTTGTTTTAAACTTTATAAATATTATTTTACAAAAGGCGATTAAACTAGTTACACGATTATACGAGTTCAAATACATGATTATTATTTATCAAATATGATTTAAACATTATTTCACAAACACAATTAGATGGTGATGTAGCTATATAGAATTATATATGGTCATAGTTATTCATAGTACTTAGTACTTATTCGTCCTATATCTAATTAAGTTGCTCTCGACTTGTCCATGACGAATTTTCACTCTTTGATCTATTTTGTTGATTCATTCACTCAAGGTGAGTTCATAGCCCCACCTTTTCTCTTTTAATGGTTTTCGTAAACTTTTTTCGGGGTGAGAGTACGTGCTCGTTTTACTACGCAAACCTATTGATTTCTATACGTAAGCGTTACATGACTATTTTACTAAAGCTTGATTTGTTTACTACATGATTGGAAATCGTTGAATGCCTATATTTGAAACTGTGAATTTTGAACATGATTGTTTTACTATGGACAAAAGTGTTTTCAACTGTATGTTATCCAGAATATTGCATGAATGCTATTGCCTAAGAGCCACGAACTCGGGTGCAAATCCCTTATAATTACGAATACTGGTGCAATTCCCTTATAATTACGAATACTGGTGCAAATCCCTTATAATTACGAATACGGCTTCGATGTCATGAGTTTAGTGCAATATTACTTGTTTTATATTTAGACTTGGTGAATCTGATTCCATTGTCTATAATACCTACCTTGGACTACGGAATACGTACTTAGTCTGCTGTTACTTAAATCTTGTGGTCCACTAATAAACTATTTGATTACATTAACAATTCTTGACTTATTGAATCACTACCGCGATTTCAGAACTGATACCTTTAAATGTTGTAACGCTACTTTTCTTACTGAGATATTACTTAAATAATTTCAACACTGCTTTTACTTAAACCTATGAATTCACCAACATTATTGTTGACGTTTTAGCATGTATTTTCTCAGGTTACTATTGCTAGTGGAGCATTGGGAGCATTTGAGTCGCGCGGATATATTTTTGAAGGCTTAATAACTTGAGTACCATTCGACAAACGTTTTAAACAAAATGTTTTCTATTGCATTATAATTGGGACCCTTTGTAAACTCCGATTTTAATATATCAAATGTGAAATTCATTCTAAACGTCTCTTTTGATGTCGTTTTTTGTGACTTGTGCGTATGGACTATGAAGTAGCACCCCATTGTTACCATTCCGCTGCTACCAGATTTTGGGGGTGTTACAGATCCTCTCACGAAAGGCTTAAGCAGAGAGTTAGTTAGAGAGTCTTCTAAAGGAATGTGACTAAAGCCCTTAAAGGAATGAGTTTCTATGAAGGAAAACCTAACCCAGTTGACTAGAGATCCCAAGATCTAGGTTCAATAGGACAACCTAATCATAGAAATGTGGGGAAGTCACGTCAATATGGGGTGTTACTTAAAATTGTAACATCCTAGTCCATTCCTATAACAAATGTGACTTGTTGAGAGGTTAAACATATGGCTTTAATAATTCAGGATGAAATCACAAAGCATAGCGATTCAAGATAAAATCACAAAACATATGTTTTTAATGATTCATGATGAAATCACCTATGTGAGAAAGCCATGGGGTTGCTTCGAAGGGAAATGTGGGGGGCGCAATTCCTAAGAGCTATTGCAGAACCAGGCTAATGTTCAGGACCATAATGAACATGACCATGAGGACTTGACAGTGTCAGGGAGAGTCTTGTGTGGGTGTGTATTGTCGTCTACGTAAACAGAAGCTGAGTTCAAGGACATCGCTTCTACTCAGATCTAGGAGACTAAGTGCATCTCACAAAGGAAGGTTCAAAGGGTCACACCTACCTATCCTATGCAAGACTCAACTGTTGGAATTTCATTGAAACATTTGTGTAATTGACCGATCTCTATTCGTGTGGGGGATTGTTGGAAAATTTAGTTGGCAAAATAATTTTTGACCAACTTTGGACACAATTATTTATATGTATGTGTCAAATATATAAGTAATAGTTTGTAAGTTTGCGTTCTCCTTGTATAGAGCTTCGCAATGAACTTTTATGTGTCCAAAATGAAGTTGATGTGAATGAGATATCGCGTCTCAAAGTTAGGCATTCGGTACCATGCTTAAAGAGGAATTTATGTTTATTTTCTATCCCACATTGGTGGGATGAGTAAACTTGTGAGGACTCTATAGTGTATAAATAGAAGCCTTAATTCCATAGCTTTGACACACATCAAATCAATAAGTATTATTGATATCCAACTTACATTTGAAAATGTGATATTCCGGGCAGTTTGTTAAGTCCGACAAACTTACTGTTTCGGCTGTTGTACCCTGGGAAACAGACGTCGAATCTGTTTTAAGGGAAGCGTGTCAAACACGTGCCTCAGCTCTTTAGTGCTAAGCGTGTAAAACACATGCCTCGAAGAGTTTTCCTTGATGGTGATCAAGTAAGTACTTTTACTATTTTACTGTTTTCTTATTTATCGTTCATAGTGTCTGTCTTCTACTTCTACCCCATTCTGTTTGTTTTATTTTCTGTTAATTATTTATTAATTATAATCTGATTTTATTTTAATAAAAGTGTACATGTTTCCCTACATTCCTAAATCGCCGAAGAGCCCATATTTTAGACCATGGCAACGAGGAGAGGAGCATAGGATGACAGAACGTTTGAATTGTCCGCTAACAATATCATATCGGCTATGCAATCGAATTGACGGGCATTAAGATTCCCCCATCCGAAGATTTCCAACCTTGTATCGCCAATTATAATTATAATTATAACTCTATACAAAAGGCAGGATACCCTGCCCAAACCCGTTGGGCCGACCCGACCCGGTATCCACCCGCCCGACCGAAAAATCACCCTCACATAACCCGCATCGTTTACCCGACCAGCAAACTGCCTGCCCGATCCGAAAACCCGCCCGCAACCCGCCGATATTTACGAAATAGCACCTCGGGTATTTACGAAATAGCCCCTCGCACTATGGGTCAAATTACGAAAACTACGCTCACTTAATTTTTTTTTACAAAATACCCCCTCCCCCTTACTAACGGCTGTTAAGTAACGATCATTAGTTTAATTTTTTTTTAACAATTTACGAAAAGAGTCTTTGGGCTCCGTCGTTACTTAACGAACGTTAGTAACGACCGTTAATTTAATTATTTTTTTTAGAAATTTGTTTGCCGATTACGCTGCAAATTTGTAACAAAGACAGTTTTACGACATATGCGAAATATATATTTTAATACTTCCGTAAGCAAACACCCCGCAGCGGGAACACGGACTTATAACATCGTTACTTTACAATGGGCGAAGAAATGCAATTCCGTTCTAATATTGTCATCGCAAATGGGGCATCTTAGCGAATCAAGGTCGATTGCTCTCTTGTATAAGTTAAATCTAGTCGAGAAACAAATGCACTCATTTACAAACCAAAGCAGTGTTTACCTTGATTACGATTAAACCATAATAAAATGTTCAAAAATTAATCAACCATACAAAAATAGCCATTTATTTTTTAGACGGAATGTAATATGGAGAACTCAAAATCACATTTATCACCGTTATCTTACCATTACATCAACTTTTTTCTTTTACAACTAACTTAGTGTAACTAACTTAGTGTAATTAAACACAAACATACCCACCAAACCATACATACGCACATAGAAACACAAAAACACACAATACACGACTTGATCATGGCATCAACCGAGTCTCCCTTTTTCTTGGTTGAATAAGTGTGCTCAGGATGAGGTGTAACAAGGGAGACGCGTCTTGGGTGGTCCAAGGCTCGGTCTTGGCACCCTTATTACGCCCGGTCTTACATGGTTACAATCACTAAAAATGATTCATCTATCATAGCTTAAAAATTAGAACCACCACGGGGAAATTATGCGAAACAAATTTATGTAGTTCATAAGACTAATTCTCTGTTATATAAGTTATAGGGTTAAACTATGGTGGGGCAATTATATCACTAAGAAATTCTCTGTTAAATAATTGTAGACTTGTAGTTGAGTGGAGTGCAACAAAGAACACCATTATGAAACACGAAAAGTAAGTTTAAAGGGTTAAACTAAGGTGGGGCAATTATGTCAAAACATAAACATACTCACAAAAGTTTGATTGTCCTACAAGATTTTGTCAGCCAAAATTATTTTTCTTGTATGTGATAGTGAATGTAGATTGTAGAATCTGCTTAACCTACAAGATTGTGGTCACTTCATTAAATTATCTGTTGAATCAAAAGTTTATTTTGTATAACTACTACTATATGATTATATGGTTTAGTTAAATAAGATAAGGATCATGCAAGTCACTAACATTGAAGCAATCAACAATTCACAAATCCATGTTTACATTTAATTAACAAATTTAAAATTCCGATGTTGGTGCTTCTCACATGCTAATTCTTTAGGGCTATCAGTATGCCGATATATTTACCAAGGATCTTCCATTATTATTTTTTTTGAACGGCTGATAATATATTGAAAAAAAGAGTCTAGCAAGGAGCTAGAAACTTAAAAGTACATATGAATTACAAAAAATAAAAGCATAACGATGCAACCCGGGACTTTAACTGCGAGGGAAACTAAAGGGATGAAAAAACTTTTGAAACGGAGGCCGAACATTCGGTTTTCACTCCGCCAAAAGAAAAACCCCCCACCACGGAGGCCGAGCCACCGGTTTTCACTCCGAGGTGGTTTTTGAAGAAACCCCAAACAAGCCCCGAGGAAGAAGGCGAGACAAGAAAGCAGCCTTCTGAAACAAAGCATTCAACCATTGTCCAAACACGCGGTCATTAGAGGGGACTTCAGCCAATCCGTCCAGGATAAAATCAAATTGCCTCTGTTATGGAGCCAAGAAAACGAAGTAGAACGAACATAATCAAAAATGTCACTTTTCCTCAACGGTTGAGAGTTAAAAGTAACACTATTTCGGAATCTCCAAAGCCACCAAAGAACCGAGGTAGAAATGATGAAAAGCCTGTGTTTCTTTTCTTTAGGAGCATGCCAAGAGGATAACCAATCTTTAAACGCCTCAAAGGATAAAGCTTGGACAAACGGGATTTCGCACCATCTATACACGAGCTTCCATAAATCAGAAGCATAATGCATTCAAAGAAAATATAATTGGCAGATTCAACGTTAGCATTGCAAGAGGAACAAGAAATAGCCTGAATATCCATTCCACGTAAAGAGAGATTCAACCTGTGAGGAAGCCGATCCAATGACAATCTCCACATAAAAATATTAACCTCGCGGGGAATGATTTTGTCCCAAGAAGTAGAAGGAAGAGAATGAAGAGTCTTTTGGTCAATAATATTACGAGCATCCTTTACCGTGAAAGTACCATTTGGGCCAAGATTCCAAACACATGTGTCTTCGCTAGCAACAATATTGAGTTGGCCAATCTCATTCAGTATGTCGCGAAAAAAGTAAGATTTCGAACACCGATATTAGTCCTAGACCAATTCCAATGCCATTGACCATTAATGATACGGTCGGTGATGAGACAATCTTTGTCTAGATCAAGACGGTAAAGATGATTGTACCTGATAGAGAGAGGGGCCTCGCCAACCCATATATCTTTCCAAAAATGAATACGAGTTCCACAACCAGCATTAAAACGAAAAGAATTATTCAAAATGATACCTTTCGAGTGAAGGAAGTTTGAGGATCCAACAATGTTAGCCCATGTACCCTTGAAACTGCAGCCATTATTAACAAAACCACCTTCATGACCATGAAAAGCTTTAACGACTTTAACCCATAGATCATTTGAAGAAGTGAAAAACCTCCAGCGCCATTTTTGGAGAAGAGCAAGGTTAAAAGCTTTGAGACTACCAATGTTTAAACCTCCATTATCATAAGAATTTAAGATAATAGACCACTTGACCCATGCCATTTTCTTGCCATCTTGATTACCTCCCCAAACGAAGTTAGACCGAATTCTTTCCAAATCATTAAGAACCGATTCAGGGGCTCTAAAAGAGATAATAGATGCCGAGACTTCTTAACACAGACTTGATAAGGGTCAGACGACCCTCTATAGAAAGGAGACTGGCTTTCCAAGTTGAGAGTCTCGAGCGGAAATGATCAATTAACATCTTCCAGCTGGCAATTGATTTCATGTTGGAGCCAATAGGAAGACCAAGATAATTAAAAGGGATATTACCTGCAATACATCCCGCGTTACTAGCCATATTATAAACCTCATCCTCGTTAACCCCAATACTGTAGATATTAGATTTGTGGATGTTAATCTTGAGCCCCAAAGCAAGATAGAAAACATGGAGAACACGAATGATGTTTTCTAGATCTCTAGCGTTCCAGTCAATAGTAATTATCACATCATCTGCAAAAAAAGATAGGAAATATTGATAGACGAATTATTAATATTAATACCACTGATCAGACCATTACCCACAGCATCAGCGAAGGCATTATGAAGACCTTCCATGACAAGAATAAAAAGAAAGGGAGATACGGGATCTCCTTGTCTAAGGCCACGATTGATAGAGAATTCGAACGTAGGGCTACCATTGACAAGAATAGAGGCTCTTGAAGATGAAAGACGGTTTTGATCCAAGAACGCCATTTAAGTCCAAATCCGAGACTATCGAGAATATGATCTAAGTAATTCTAGCTAATAGAGTCAAAAGCTTTCTCAAAATCCACTTTAAAAATGAGAAGCTATTTTTCTATTTTTTTTGTGCCATTCTATGATTTCACTGAGAATGATAGGGCCGTTAAGAATTTGACGTCCAGCTATAAATGCTGATTGCTCTTTACTAACAATCTTATCAATCACTTTAGATAACCGGTTTGCTAGAATCTTGGCAATGATCTTGTAGTGGGTGCCAATGAGCGATATAGGACAAAAATCAGTAATAAGAGTATGATTGTTAACTTTAGGAATAGGGGTGAAGAAGGAGGAGTTAGCTCCATAAGTCATATCACATGAGGCGAGGAAGGAATTAATGAAATCGTGCAGGTCCTTCTTAATGATGTCCCAATATTTTTTCACAAAAGCAAAGGAAAATCCGTCAGGACCAGGAGCTTTACTACTACCACAATCCCAAACGGCCACCTTGATTTCCTCATGAGTCACCAGTCTTTCAAGATAATCCTGATCCATGCTATTAAGGGTTTAAGAATGAGGAAGGTTAGGGAACGAAACCCGGGAGTCTTGGGCTTGAAATTTGACTTTGTAAAATTGAAAAATGCATCTTTGATCAAACTGGGGTCTGTAATCCAATTGCCTTCAACCATAATACCATTGATCATCTGGTTTCGTCTTTTCTGATTGATTAACCCATGAAAGAATTTTGTGTTTTCATCCCCTTCAATATCCCATTTTACTCGAGCTTTTTGGATGAGATCCATCGAAGCGAACTTATCTATGATTTCGAGCTCATGAAGAAGATTAAGGCGATTCTTAGTGTCAGAAGGCAAGGCGGAGCCCTCATCGATTTTCTTTTCAATGAAGGATAATTCCTCAAGAGCTGCAGCTTTTCTATTTCTCTCCATAGTCTTGTTGTTGTTGTTCCATTGTCGAATCTTAGCTTTGAGATGTCACACCCCCAAAATCGGACGGCAGCGGAATAGTAACATTGGGGTGCGACTTCAAGGCACAAGGGACAAGTCACAGAAAACGACCTCAAAAGAGACGTTTAATTAAATTTCATATTCGTTATATTAAAATCAGAGTTACAAAGGATCCCATTTATAATGCAATAGAAACATTTTTTTAACGTTTGTCGAATGGTATACAAGTTATTAAGCCTTCAAAAATATATCCGCGCGACTCGAATGCTCCCAATGCTCCACTAGCAAAATAATAACCTGAGAAAATACATGCTAAAACGTCAACAATAATGTTGGTGAATTCATAGGTTTAAGTAAAAGCAGTGTTGAAATAATTTAAGTAATGTTTCAGTAGAAAAAGTAGCGTTACAACAATTCAAAGTATTATTTATGAAATCCGAATAGTGATTCAATAAATCAAGAAATGTTAATGAAATCAAACAGTTTAGTGGACCACAAGATTTAAGTAACAGCAGACTAAGTACGTATTCCATAGTCCAAAACAGGTATTGTAGACGGGAGAATCAGATTCACCAAGTCTAAATATAAAACAGGTATTATTGCACTAAGCTCATGACATCGAAGACGTATTCGTAATTATAAGGGAATTGCACCCGAGTTCGTAATTATAAGGGATTTGCACCAGTATTCGTAATTATAAGGGATTTGCACCAGTATTCGTAATTATAAGGGAATTGCACCAGTATTCGTAATTATAAGGGAATTGCACCAGTATTCGTAATTATAAGGGATTTGCACCAGTATTCGTAGCTCTTAGGCAATAGCATTCAGGCAATAATCTGGATAGCATACAGTTTAGAAAACAATACTTGTGTCCAAGGTAAAACAATCATGTCCAAAATTCACGGTTTCAAATATAGGTATCCAACGATCTCAAATTATGTAGTAAACAAATCAAGTTTTTTGTAAGAACAGTCATGTAACGCCTACGTATAGAAATCAATAAGTTTACTTAGTAAAACGAGCACGTATTCTCACCCCGAAAACAGTTTATGAAAACCATTAAAAGAGAAAAGGTGGGGCTATGAACTCACCTTGAGTGAATGAATAAATAACGTAAGTCAAAGAGTGGAAATGTCACGTGAATATCCGAATGCAACCTAAATAATTATAGGCCGAATGAGTGTAATGTATTTATACTAAATACTACATCACAAGTTATAGCGTTATATCACCACCTAATACTGTTTGTTTAATTTAAAAGTGAAACAATATTTAAATCGCATTTGTTAAATAACACACAGGTATTTGTACTCGTAAATAAAAATAGTATACTTGTCCAATATTTTATTTATTTGTTATAAGCACTTGATTTAACGTTTTTATTATTCGTATAATGTTATCGTATAAGTAGTTTAATCGTCTTGTAAAATAATATTCCTAAAGTTAAAAATATGTATAAAGATTATATAAGTGATTCTAATAAGTTTCGCAAAATTTTTATTAAAAACGAACCAACACTATTCATGTCAGGAAAAGCGTCTAGTTTACAAACTATACATCCGAAAATTATGAAAATCGGCAGGTTTATGTAAAATGTCGTTCCGAACAACTTTGTAGTTTTACACTTCGACTCAATCGGACCCGAAGGCCCTCGAAATACTGTTTCAGTAGCTGCTGAAACATTTACAGTTTTTCAGCTTTTATTTATAATGTTCGATAACTTTGAAACGTCGTATCTTACTCGTTTTAACTCCGTTTTTAGCGTTCTTTATATGCACGGATTCGTGACGAGGTGAACTATGTTTATAAAACATCCATTGTTATTATACTTGGCTGTGTCGAAATCAGTAGTTGAAAATAAGTTTTATAAAAACACTTTTAGTCATTTATTTATCCTAAACTCGTAATTAGCATAACTTCTTCGTTATAAATCGGTTTTGCGAGTTCTTTACATATTTGGAATCGTCTTGAAGAGTACTATTCAAATCAGTTGGGTTTACATTTTATAAAAACTCGAGTTTAAACAGAACTTGCAATATGTTCGTGTAAGTATATAAACTTCATAAAATGTGTTTCATGACTTATTACTTGATTAACCTTGTACAAGCTTCCTTATTAACTTTATATAATATGTCATACATATTTAGGGTCCTCTAGATTATGTCCAACATATCATGTCCAAGAAAGTGTCTTCAAAATAAATTGTATAAACTTTGTACTTAAGTTTTCAACAAGTAAGCTTTCCATGATCTTCATAAGTTATGTCATACTTATGATGAGTATGTTCTTTGTATTTTTAGTATCATTTTACTAGGAAAATACATATGGTTCGAGTCTTGTATATGTATATATATGTACATTTCATTTGTAAACACATGAACAAAACCTAGGTGGTGATTTAACAAAGTAACTAGTATGTAACAAAAAAAACATGTAAATGTAGTAATGAAGAGCTTAGAGTTTAGATGACCTTAGGAGAGTGATAGATGATGAAGAAAACAAAACCAAGACTTCAAATGAAAACCTAAATT